>PNEQ01015906.1:0-23349 GCA_003012365.1 Medauroidea extradentata
TTCGACAGAAGAGGAGTGTGGAGAGAGCAGAGGAAATAGAAGAGGGTCGTTATGGGTCATCCCCACTCCGCGTCAACTGAGAGCAGGAAAAGGAGGGGAAGTGGAATGTTTCTCAAACCTGCCACCACGCTTGGTGGAAAAACAGCAACTTTTACACGCTCGTGGGCCGTCAGGCTTCAAGCAGGCGAGCGGCTTAACGACTCTGAATATCATTTTGCATCATTTAAACTTTTCAAAAACATTGTGTAACATAACTTTTTTTTTCGTTATTTATCGTGTTTAAAACTATTATAAGTATTGATACTATAACTTACATAAAATTTGAAGTGGGGCAAAACTTTCACAAAAAAAATTTTTTTTTAATGTTGTACTTGA
This sequence comes from Medauroidea extradentata, assembly GCA_003012365.1. NCBI lineage: Eukaryota > Metazoa > Arthropoda > Insecta > Phasmatodea > Phasmatidae > Medauroidea > Medauroidea extradentata. The sequence goes on from PNEQ01015906.1 coordinate 376, forward strand.
AAATGTATTGAACATAGAAACACATATTATGACAAAATACTGTAACCTGATATACTCGTATACACGCCAGACGTAAATAACAAACATATTGTGCATTCAGACACACTTAAAAAAAGAACACTGTTTTTGAGTGGCATTTGAACAAATGCAGAGAACTCGTACTAAATGTGCTATCGCATTAAATTAAAATTCACGCGAATTAAGTCACGGGCAATAGCTAATACTTAGAGACCCTTGTTTTTCGCGAAAAGAATTTGCCCCTTTTGTTTCAGTGCCGTACGTATACACTTGCAATTGTGTTTCATGGTTATTGGCAGCGTGTATCTCATTTGACTGAGCCAATTACAATAATGTTCCTGCAACAACACGCGTCTATAATTTGCCGGTAGAATACCAAGGCTCGTGACAGTTAAAATATCCAGTCACTGACCGCGAAGCAGAATTGAATGGTGTTATGCAGAAGGAATCCAAGCCACAAACATAAAGAACAGACAAAACACAAGCTCCTAAATTATTTTACATTAAAACTTAAGTAGTTAAAATCAACCAAAGTCAAGCAGAGGTAGGGTATTTGAAATTGAGAATATGTAAATTAACAATAATATTGTTTTCGTAACAATGCTTTATATTCTGCTTTATGAAATGTAGGATGGTCTCGTTCTGCATATAACACCATTCAATAAATTGCAGATGGCCACGTAAGGCACGGAAACAAATCAGGGCAAAATAATTTTCGCGAAAAGCAAGGCTCTCTATTAATTCTCTATACCGGCTGTATCAGTAACAGCGGTTACAAACTTTCAGCAGAGATAGAATACGCCCAGACGATGGGAAATACATAGCAATGCATGGTCGGAAACTCTTTTCTGGTGCGGTAGTGACGATAAGAAACACAAGAAAGGACACGAACAAGAGGAGAAAACATGTTTATTATTCTTAAAGCAGCAAAAAAAAAAAAAAAAAAAACTAAGATAAAAGAACATACAGAGACATCTATCGTCATCACTAGCCAAAGACTTCCCAGTATCTTTGCTGTGCTAGGATTAATAAACATGTTTTCTTCTCTTGTTCGTGTTCTTTCTTGTGTTTTGTGTCGCAGGAAAGTGTTTCCTACCATGCAATGCTATGTGATTTTCCTCCGTCTGGATGTACTCTATCTCTGCTGAAACTTTGTAACCGCTATAATGATACATCCTGTATATTACGGTAATGTAAGGTAAGTGGACTATACGTACAGTCAACAGCGAAATTTTTATGGCCAGCGACGCAAAATTCGACTCAAAGAGAGCGGTCATAGCCCTTCGTTAAGGTCGCGGTCTACCACAATTTTCACCACCATTTTTTAAATTTTTATTTGTACCAGATATTTCTTTCTTCATATTTCAGACACAAAATGAGACTAAATTTGCCTCTTATGAAATTTTTTTATCTGTGATAGTTTTCGCGTAATGACTTGTTAAAGTAATATTTTGCATGTTTCCGTTTTAACGACTACATTAAAACCAACTAATATGCCAAACTCAAAAAAATCACAGTGGATAAAGACATTGCAGGCTACAATGCTGAAACTAAAATAAAAATTTTAAAAAATTCAATAATTTATTTTTAAATACAACTAATTTTTATTCTTTATTTTTATGAGCATGACATTGTAGTCTGCAATGTCTTTATCCACAGTGATTTTTTTGAGTTTGGTACATCAGTTGGTTTTAGTGTAGTCCTTAAAACGGAAACATGCAAAATATTACTTTAACAAGCCATTACGCGAAAACTATCAGAGATAAAAAAAATTCATAATAGCCAAATTTAGTCACATTTTTGTGTCTAAAATAAGAAAATAAAACATCTGGTACGAATAAAAAATAAAAAATGGCGACGAAAACTGTGGTAGACTGCACCCTTAAGGCCATGCCTGGTAGTTTTGCAGTGATTTCGAAAATAATTTTTCCAAAATGACCTAATATCTCTATCACAAAATCGCTACATTGTTTTGTCACTTATACATCAAAGTTTCTATCTGAATTTTTCCGTTGCAATGAACACAATGGATTTTTAGATTCTTGCACCCAAAGTATCACATATTTTAGCATGAAAATGAGCCAAAATGGCACAAAATATTTTTTTTACTGGCAAACGACTCATTTTTTTAAAGCCTACGTATAATTGTGCATAGTATGACTTCACACGCTCTCAATTTTTTTCAACCCATTCGGTTGAAAACTTTTTGAGTTTTTTGCACCAACGTGAAAAAAACTACCGGGCATAGCCTTAAAGAAGAACCCCAGTATTTTCCTGGAGCGGTTTCGAGAAGTCATGGGAAACCGAAACGAGGATGTCCAGAGCCGGGAATAGAAGCTGTGTTTTCCAGGATGAGAGTCCGACGTGTTACAGTTGCACCACATAGTTCTGTCTGTATATATGAAAAGAAGAGCCTCTTTAAGGGCGCTGCCTACCGCGCGCTTTCAATGCGTTGCAGTGTGTTCAGAAATATTCCACAATGTACTCATTGTGTCGTTGCACGAAAAGAAAATGCACTCCAAACGATGTCGTAAAGGTAGTTTCAAAACATCGTGCCGATTTTAAAAATTTGTTTGAAACCCCTTGAAATGGCTAAAAACTTATTTTGCGACCTGTTACATTTGAAAAAAAAACATACTGACGGGATTTGTGTGAAACTACTTTAGAAACACGCAATGGACTTAGATTAAAACTTTTCACCAATAAAAATATGTGGTCGCCACTTAAAGTGACATTCAGGCAAGTGATCTACGATACCACTGCACTCCGTTCCAGTGTCTTGCAGTAGAGGCGATACCGCACCATATGACCCGGTCAACATCACCCTTGGCGCCGTGTCTCGCGCTCAAACAAACGACCAGCACTACGTAAGACCTACCAACAAGGTCACTGATTTTTGGTGAAAAGGATTTTACACCAACCATATGCGATTTTAAGGGGGGGAGGGGCTACCGGGCCGAAGCCCCCCCTCCTCCTTCTCAAATCGTGTTCAACACTATGAAGCCAAAGTATGTCCAGTAGCCTCAAGGAAACTGGAGTTTTGTTCTATGATGATCCAAGTACATATAATGTGTCATACTTGTATGCATGATATTTGTAATGTTCTGTAATAGTAAACAAACACACTTTTGAGATGGCTGATACTTTTTACAATCCATAAAGTCACGTAAGGGGTCCAACATCCCCCTCACAAAATACGTTTCTAAATCCGCCATTGGCACCAACTCGTTTCAGTCCTTTCATGAGCATGCGCAAATCTGCTTCATTGTGTTTGGCAGAGTGTATTTTTGTGCAGAAGCGTCGCTTATTCGACTATGCCAATCAAAATAAGGTTACTTCAACACACACCTGTGATTAGCGTGTAGAATCCCTGAGACTACTTAAATTGAAAACATCCTATCATTGCCCAAGAAGCAGAGCTGCCGATGATGACTTGCATATAAGACATTGGGGAGAAAAAAAAGTTTATTATGTATTATTGCCACAAAAAATTAATGGCTCTATATTCTGAGCTATAAGACCTAATACAAACAGTTATCGATTTTGAACAAGAAGGTGTACTCCAAACCACACGAACGTACTGTATCTTACACTGTACTGTATTGCAAAAATTTCGGAAACACGAGGGTCCATTTTTTTAGGGTAGTGTCTTTACACCGCTTAAAATTGTTTTCTACTCTCAAATAAGCTATATAAAATAAGTTAACGTATGTAAATGTGCGAAACACAAACGTAAAGAAACTGTTTGTACAAGAAGGTGCATGAAATTAGGACTGGCTCTAAGAGATTCTAGCTACAATGCAAGACCTTGCACGCACGCTACTTGCATACAAGTCACACGATGCAATTCGCCTCGAACAAGGAGGTGCACACCTACTTGTTCAATACCGACTACCGTGTGCACTGAGTTTGTAATTATGTGCAGTTTCACTTACCACAACTCGCACGACATGCACATGAACACGAAACGAAGTAGTCCAACGGCAGAGGTCGACGCACATCGCGACACACGCCCAGCGTCCCAACAGGAAACTTGGCCACATACGAGCATCTGCGTTTGCACCAACCACCCAGGATTGTTACTCATGCCCCGATACCTGTTATCTAATCTCCGCGTCTAGAGATAACTTTGAAATATTCCATATAGTGGCGCCAAATGGTAAACGATCGTTGCTTCAATCTCACTGCGACTGCAACCACGAATTAAAAGAATCGTTCATAGTGAAATTAAAAGTATATGACAGAACCGTGGTCACCCATTTATGGTACGCTCGAGATAGGTCAGCAAGAGCAACGTAATTTCATTGCGGTGGTATTTTGCTCCTAATTCAGCTACATATTAAAAATTTTTAGAGCTGTATTTGTGGGATACAATATTCAGGCTCTTGTAAGTCAATATAGAAAAAATTAAAAATAAACTTCCCAACATCCCTTAATATCAAAATCAACAAAAAATAATTACATACAACAATAATATAAAGAGAAAATGCAAATTGCGACTATTCAATTACGATGAATAGGCTATGTGTTAGTATGCTGTACACAGAATTAATGCTGTATTTATACATTTCTATGCAAAATTCTAATAAACGTATACCTTTTAACTAGCACGTTTTTATTAACTCGTATTCTCGTCTGTTCGTTTCTATGTTTGATGCAGATATTGATTGTTTAAAGTCGATAGCAAACTTTCACACATGCTCAATACTAACAAGCAGAAAGTATTTATTAAAATAAAAATAATTTCAATTTTTAAAGAGACTAAAGAGTTCAAAACCTTTTTTCTATGGCAATACTGGCAAGATTTAAAACGATAAACGTGAGGCGCATGCAACAGAAAATAGCATAATGCAGTGCAATAAAATTGTCTGTGACTTAACGAATAATTCATGCATACGCTGCATGCGTTTCATAATTTTCGTTTTAGGTCATACAAGAATTTTCGTAGGAAAATAATTATGTTATACCGTTCAGTCATTTTTTTAAAAAACCCGGCACATTACAATATTATTTATATAATTTTTAGTAGAAATAATTAAGGACGTTGGACCCGTAAAAATTCAAAATTTTAAATTTGTGCCAAACACTGTTCAACTTTTACACATCAGATAACATGTCATTTCCCCGAATAAAAAAAAATTAGGGCCAATAGTTTTAGCATAATCACCTATCAAAGTTACAAAATGGCAGTTGCGATGTAGCCAAAATAATAAAAAATAATTAACTTGCAAAAACAAGATAATTCATATCGATACTTAATTATGTGAACTACTTCAAGACACTTTTGTAAACACATAGCGATATATTTTTGTATTTTTTTAAAATTGATTAAAATGAGTAAATTTTTGCATAACTTTGACTTTCGGCTACTACTGAAACATTGAAAACTAACTTTTGTGAAACATGTCATGAAATGCATTGATAAACTGACTTTCAGTTCCCGTAATTTTGAATACATTAGTTTATTACTTTTTTTGATTTTGGCTGCACCGTAATGGCCATTTCGTGACTTTGATGAGTGATTTTGCAAAAAACTATTGGGCCAAATTTTTTTTTATTTGGGGAAATGACGTGTTATCTGATGTGCAAAAGTTAAACGGTGTTTGGCACAAATATATAAAAAAATTAAATTTTACGGGTCCAACGCCCTTAAGGCAATGCACCCATTTTGAGTCACGCGTAGCCTATGAACTCGTAACGTGTTATAATCACCTATGGTAGGCAAAGTCCTTAAGGGGCCACCCTACCTGCGCTTGAAATGCGATGCAGTGAGTTGCGATTTTTTTTGACGAAACTACTAAAGGCGCATTATATCTGTAAATCTACGAAAAAGCACACTTCAGCTATGTCACCGTAGTTTAAAATAGTCGGAATCTTTATTTAAAACATGATTTTCGGGCCCCTCAAATTGGCTTCAAATGGGGTTTTCAAACTGCCGTATTTATAAAATAAATAACAAGCGGATTCGGAAAACTCGACTATAGAAACAAACGTTAGACTCCATGAACTATGCTGCCCACCGATAAAATAATTTGGTCACCGTTCAAAGTCCCATTGGAAAAAGGAAAATAGTAAAGCACTGCACGCCAGCTGAGTGGCTTGCTTGTAGAGGCGATAATACATTACATACGTCGGCTAGTGGCAACCTTACTGCTGCTGCCTCACACACACAAACGCAGTCTATCTAGGATATCAGTAGCGATCGTCGACTACCGTAAATTCGATTTACCTTGAGCTACAGTAAAAGCATAGCAATAGATCTATTAATGTATAGTTGGGTCGCAAATTGTCGGGCAAATGAAGAATACAAAAAAAAAATTTGCCACACACATTGCGGTGTAATTATAAGTTAACATGCTAAATTGCAAGGTATGTACTGTAGCAAAATCTAAATAGAATTTTAGGTATGATCGCATATTAACGTTTTTCTTCCTAGAGTTCCAAATAAGCGAAAAATAATAAAATTCAATACGGCGACTGAAACCGAGCCTTAAGGGCCTGCCTCGTGGCACGTGTGTTTGTGTGACTGAGGTATGGTGCTAAGGGCGACGTCGTATGGGCTATACAACGGTGCGTCGCCTCTACGCTTAAGGCATGCAGTCTTCGCGAAAAAAATAAATTTCCTATGGGTCTTTAAGCGGTGACCCTATTGTTTTATTTACGAAATCACTTTACTAAAGTCCAATGCACTACCCTTGAGTGGTTTCACATGTATTCGGCTAGTATATTTTCCGCTATAGCAGCCTGAAACCCCCGTTTTAACCCATTTTGACGTGCCCTAAAAGGGTATTTCTAATACGTGTGTTGTCTTGAAAGTACTTAAGGGCAGCCGTCTGAAATGTGTGTTATTTTTGTAGAGAAACAGCGTGAACACACGTGTATTAGTTTCGGTGTAAAACGTTTTCTTCAAAAACACTGCAGTGTGATTTTATGGCAACGAGGCGGGCCCCTTAAGAGGGCGTGGTACATAATTTAACGCTTATAGAATTAATCCATAACTGTAGGTTTCTTGAAGCCAATTTGCGAAAGCTAAACAATAGCAATCCTAGACAATAGTTTTAGCCGACGTTTTAAACAAAATTGTTTCCAGTGTTACGAACTTCTGAGGCACAATCTCTGACGCCGGAACCTCGTGCATTTAACTGCGGCGCAAGAGATCGTGCGTAACGAATTAGCAATTTTGGATAAATATTTACTCATAAAGTTGGCAAATACCATTATCTAGGGTTGCCATTTAGTATTGTATCCATATTGACTATGAAAAGTGCGTAGGAATCAATTAATGTTTTCAGCGTTTTTTTTTATCTTCCACGCACTCTTAATTGGGAAAGTGACGGAATCACAGTATCCGGGCGCGAACCACAATCCGACCTAACGCGTGTCGGCTTCCAACCGCGGTCTCGGGACCCGCATATAGTGCGCCGTAACAAGCGGACGAGGGACGGGCAGAGATAGCATGTGTGTGTGCATGTCGGCGTGGTTCGTGGCGTCTCGCGAGAACTCATTACGGGGGCCGTCGCAATTAGCGAGAGGAGGAGTGCGTGGTAATTAGCCCGCGTCAAGACATCGGGCAAGGTTGACGTCACTAGGCAGCTGAAGGGGGTCGGGAGGGCAGTGCATCGCGCTTGTTAGCCATCCAGCCAGAGCGCCGGAGAATACAGATGCGAGCCAAGAAGTTATTATCCCCTATTACATAACACCGCTTTTTTGTGGGCAAACCCTCCAGCCTGCTTCCAACATGTTTGTACAGTGCATGCAACATATTCGTGGCGTACTCATTCTAGAATAGTATTTGTGACATTTGAATGATTTTTATGACGGTCGTGTATGAAAAACTTTGTTTTGTTGGATATGGGCACATAGCCATTGTTAGCAAGCGCTGATGTTACAGTTACATAAAAGGGCTAAGCACAAGAAAATGAGAAGACAGAAAAAACGAAGAAACAACAGAGAACGCCAGAAATAGATGTAGTCAACAGACATAGATATAATTATAAAACCGGAACTTAGTTGGCATATAATATATACCAAAAACGAGAAAGGAAAGTCAAAAACGGACAAGGACCAAACAAGATGAATGGATATGGGAACAAGAATTGACAAAAATCAACATAAACAGCACAAATGAACAATGCGATAGAAACGATTGTAGACAAAACAACGCAACGAATACTACACAGACGATAATAGTAGGCTCCATTCGACAATACACGTGACGTAGCATTTACTTTTAAATAAATATTCAAAAGCTGACCGTGGTTCTTCCATGAACATAAATATCGGCATTAAAAAATAGTAAATAAATTTTATTGGATAGTTGACATACGCAAATGCTCATGTTTAGCTGATCAAACCTGTCTTGAATGACAAAGTACGAAAACGAAATATATATATATATATATATATATATATATATATATATATATATATATATATATAAAACGCACACAAAATTTAAAAAAAACCAGAAGAATTATGTCATTTTTTAAAATAATAATTTAGAAGAATTATTCACTTAAGACCATGCTCTTTTTTTAATACTTTTTAAGTGTTATTAATTGTTTATGCCAAAACGAGATCAGATATAAAAAAATCTGTGAGGCAGTTTATTTTAAAATCGTCTTTTTCATTTTGGCTGATTTTTCGATGCCGTAAATATTATGATTTTAGCTTATTATGAATTTAACTAAATTCTGGTTAGTTAACTTTTTATTCGAAACCGTTTAACTTCTTGTTTTGAAAAATAAGTAGCTAGCATGGCTAAAACAATTTTTAAACAAAACTACAGAACAGATCGTTGCTATCTGCTCTCGACTAAGCATAAAAAAAGAATAATTATCGTAAAATAGTATAGTATAATAGCCTTAAGTTACTCACAAATACACTAAAACCGATCTACGTTATCGTAGGACGTAACGCGAAATTAAATTTCGAGGAGGGAAATTGGTGGCTACTTTCGCATTAAAAAAATTGTCATGTCGTCTACGTCAAGGAGTTGAAATTTGCAAATTTTTCGTTTTATAGGCAAAATATTAAGTATATTTTAAGTTGGGAAGAGGCATCTACATCTGGGATCTCCCTTTCCTTTTACACAGACTACGGACATTATATTTTCCTTTCACTCTTAGTTGATTTTTAGGATAAACAAAGCAATTTATAAACAAACATGTTCATTGGCTGTCGAGCGCCGTGCGCTGTGATGTTGCATAAAAAATAGATCCTTGTTACCTATCGTGTACTTAATAGATTTACCACTCCATCACCTAATGAAAGAGTTTCGTTAACAAATATATAATAACACCAGATGCTGCAAACACATTCTACTATAATTATGGTTATCGGACGACATGTCCGTACAGTTGATTCACAAGTTATTCAACGAATAACGCACTGTTAAACATACGAGTTTTTTGGTACACTTGCCAGTATTTAGAGAAGCACGACACTCGGAAAATACCAAAAGTTTAGATCAGTAATAATTACCACTCAAAAAATATGTCGGAGACATAACAAACAAATCTATTTTATTTTCTCAAAGTCATGTCGATGTTGTGGCTACTGCAATTTTTTTTTTTTCGCATATCCATTTTCTGTTCTAGTTCGTCCGAAGCAAAATTCCTTAATCCATGGATCTATTTCGTTCCATCCTCGCGTCGCGTCGGATATGTGTATACGGTCTAACTTGCAGCTCATGTTATGTGACGGACGCGAACACAGCGAAAATGTCTTGCATGGTTTTAGAAACGTGGATATATATCTTCATTACTAAACGAACTGCGGTGATGTAGGCACAAAGGTACAAATAAAATTCTCACAACATTATTTATCAAACAAAACGAATATGTGACGTGAATTATCTACAGATTGTTTGGTGATTTATCAAATGTGATTTGTCCAAAACGAAGTACAAAATAATTCAAGAGGACTTTACAGTAAGTTTAATCAATCGTTTTGTTGACGACTTTTTTTCTGCATGTAGCACCAAATTTTCGTTATGTTAGTACCAGAATAATGAATACGATCGTTAGTCATGTCTTGAAAATTACAAATGAATTTTGAAATATACGGTAATTACACATGATGTCAATATTTTTTCCAAATTTTTATATAATTTTTATCTTCGTACGTCCATAACATGTACGAAATTTCCACATATGTTGTTTTAATAGATAGCGCGTTGTTGTTTTCTATGACACCAACTGTACACAATTTTGTCTGTTGGGAATAGTACGTCGGTGCGCTGCGTAAATTGAGCCAATTAGCAGCTAGCGAAATGCAATGATATGATGTTATTTGTTTATTTCAGAACTCAACTTAGAGTGAAGAGAAAATAGTCAAATTTCAAGAGGTTTAACACACACACGCACACACACCTCTTTCCAAAGGGTCAAATAATCTTCCAAAAACACACATTATACACGTTAGGTTGCAGGCAGGTGTGGGGTGTAGTGATTGATGCAGTCAGGTCGCCAAGTAGTCTTGCACTATGGGTGCTTCTGGTACTTTCGGCGTGCCGTTGCCTTGTTGAGGCACTGTCAACACTCCCCCACTCCCCTGTTCCATATTAAGAATGCGTGGTAGATAGTTAAACGCTGAAAACATCAATTGATTTCTACGCTTTTTTCGAAACCAATGTTGATAAAATACTCAATGACAATCCTGAATAATGGTATTTGCCAACTTTATGTGTAAATATTTATCCAGAATTACTCATTCGTTGAGCGTGATCTCTTGCGCCGCAGTTAAATGCACGATGTTCCGGCGTCAGAGATTGTGCCTCAGAAGTTGGTAACAATGGAAACAATTTTGTTTAAAACGTTGTCTAAGACAATTGCCTAGGATTGCTATTGTTTACTTTTCGCAAATTGGCTTCAAGAAACCTACAGTTATAGAGCAATGCTTTTATCGTTGACGTATGTACCACGCCCTCTTAACATCTGTAGTAGGGCAGACACATGGAGTGGGTTGCGCAGAACAGCAGATTCCAGTCATGCCCGTCCTTGTTATTGTGCACGAAGTTCCCTGTGTGATGTCAAACAACGCTGAGTAGCGCATGCCTCGTGGAACAGAGAGAGTGAATGTCGCGCCGGTCTGGATTGATCAAAATGTGATTGTTGAATAACATCAAAGGTTAGAGAGGAGCGATCGTTGGTTATAAATACTTGTCGGCCATGTTTTGGCAAGCCTTTGGTTCCTTAGAGCTTTTTGTTAATCCGCAGAACTTTTGACTCGTTAGAGGCTTTTGTTTTTTCGTAGAACTTTTGATTCTTAAATATTTTTGAATGATGAACTCTTTGAGCTTATTGAGCTATTGAATTCTGCGAGCTTTTTGTTCCAAAGAATTCTTTAAGTACTTTTAGGCGAGCATGGCGATGCTCCGGTGAGCTAGGCAAAGGCCTAAAAGCGGCGTAATGCTAGGTGGCAATTCAGTACATTTGGTTTTCCTTTGCAATATTTAAAAAAATTACTACATTTATGAACAAGTAGAATGTTAAAACGTTTGCCGTTAGTGAGAGATGACTATTCTTCACGATTAGCCCTGAGATTGGATGAGACATCGCGAGACGAGAACGCCAAAACTATGAGTAGGCCCTATTCTTTTTATTAGTACATATTATAAGTAAATAAGTTTTCTTTATTTGGTTTTTATGATACGCAACATTTGTAGTTTCTTTCCGCGAGTATTTACTGTTGGCCACTACGATCGGTGTTTACTTCAAGTGTAACTATAACTCAATGACCTTGATAACAATTATTGTTTCTCATGAATAATTTGAAGTCGCCTCTACTAATGTAATCTCTGTTCACCACCTGTTGTCATTTTTTTGAAATCATACTTTAAAATATTTTCCAAATTATAGATACACTTGTTTCTGAACAAAGATAATGTAATATTTATTTTTGTAATATTTATTTTATTCATTTGTTAATGAGCTTCCAATAATTTGAGCACTATCTTTTATACTAGTATTTAGATTAGTAGTCCCTTTAAAATAGATAGATAGCTTCTAATCGTACATTATATGATAACTTAATTAGGCTACCTAATTGTGGTATATCTGGAGTTGTCATGAAAGGTGAATGTGTAAAACAGGTAAACACACTACAAGGCAGAAGATGCAACCCTTAGATGTTGTATGGTCTATGTTTCGGTTCGGTCCCCTCTTATTGAAAGCCAAGCGAGTCATTCAATTACTTCAATGAGTTTGTTCAGTCCTGTACTCTGCCAAACATTTAAGTATTTATTCACAGTAAGCAACAATAGTGGAAGTACTTTCTTTCGCTGTTTGTTATCCTTTGTAAGACTTTATAAACTAGGAGCTACGTATTTATTTCATCCAATGTCTTGATTATTAATTACACAGTTTATTTCGTGTTATTTATGGTTTATCACTATGGTTAAGTTCAGAATTTATTTAACAATACTAATTACTTTCTATCCACCTCATAGCCTAAACTTAAAATTAGAGTTATTATTACTTAAATTTACTACGCCCAATATAATGACAATACTGGGGCACCTGCCATTTTTGCGATTCACATTTCTCTCTACTTACATAACATGGAAACTGCAATCCCTAAAAATCTGGCACAAGACTTGAGGGGCCAAAACCTATGGAACTGTGTGTAGTAGACATTCACAGACTAATTTTTTTACGTATTGTCAAGTTCTTCGCAAAATTCCTACTATGAAATAAATGGAACAGCATGAACATAAGATGAAATCGTCTAGCGCAATGTAAAAAATTCCGCATATTTTGTTGTGTCAATTTTTTAAAATATTTGTGCAACTTTTCTTTTCGAATTTTTTTTTTGTAAATAGGCCTTGCTTTACGCTAACAGCTAATTTTAATAATGTAGTATGTATGTTGAACTTTGCAGGACGTATGCAGCCGTAAAATGCAAATTCTGACTTTCAGTGTCGTAATGGTAATATTATGCATGCACACTGTTCCAATTACAATTTAAAAATAAACATTGGGACAAATATTTCCGCATGCTTGGAAATTCTATATGGGTTAAGGTACTTAAGGAGGCATAGCCCCAGGAAATTATTAATCCCGTTAATTTTTGAATTTTAAAAAATCCCTTATTGGTTGGTGTCTACGGCATCACTCAAAGTTTCATGTCTCCAGGTCCAAAGGTTTCGACTGTAGATTGATGAGTGAGACAGTGTGTGTGTGTGTGTGTGTGTGTGTGTGTGTGTATGGGTCACTTCATTTTGTGTACAGAGATTTAAAAGGAAAACTTTAGCACGTTGTAGACTACACCTCAAAGTTGAGCAGTTATACAAGCAAATTTTTGCACCCTGAATTAAGGAAGCGCGTCCGTAACAAGGTTGGAATTACTGTTTATTTTTAGAAACACTTATTACAATGTAACGCTACTGTAATATATATTACCTTGCGGTATGCTTATTAATGCATTACATCTTACCAATATAGTCTGTCTCACATAAGAATTCCTTTTTTTGACAGTTCTGAAGACAATAACATGCACAAATTTCTACAGAAAAATACTTTCTATTTTAATGTAATGCAGTCTGAAAACTAGTTGAGTGTGTTTGTGCAAAAATCACTTGTGGCAGAGGAAAACACTGCTTATTCCATGGCAACAGCAGTAAAAATGAATGTGAGCATAACTGTCAAAAAATGGAATTCTTACGTGAGATGGACTATAATATACATTATTTAAAAAACATTCAATCTTTCGTGTCTTCAAAGTAATCACGTAATACATATACAATAATTATTTGCTGACCTAGAAGGTATTTAGATGATGTCAAAACGCTATAGTGAAAAAAAAAAGTTTAGTAATTTAAAAGAAAAAAAAATGTAACTCGAAGATGTAAAATTGAGCACGGGGAGGGAGACATCACTTAGACGCTTAAAAAAAAAAAAAAAAAAAAAAAAAAAAAAAAAAAAAAAAAAAAAAAAAAAAAAAAAAAAAAAAAAAAAAAAAAAAAAAAAAAAAAAAAAAAAAAAAAAAAAAAAAAAAAAAAAAAAAAAAAAAAAAGAGAGAGAGAGAGAATGAGAAGCTGTCAATTGGTTAGCGAATACTATCGACAGCTAAGATTATTCCTTCTCGGCAGCTCCACGTACCACACACGCAGTTCGAGCATACCGCAGCCAAGATATGAAAATACTGACAGACTGAAAAAGAACAGTAGAAACGAAATCCTGATGGACCTGTCGGACCAGGCCGGGTCGGAAAGATAGAATTCCGAGAACATTAAATAACACCTGGTGTCACGACTGTGACCTCGGCGAAGAGAAAGACAGAAAAGAGAGAGAAGGTGATAGAACTTGATTGTCATGTGCTACCGAACATCTGATCCCCGCAATACAACTGTGCCCAATAGGAGGGGGGAGTGGCGGGCGCACGAGGTCGATCACGATGGGAAAGAGATGGGGAAGGGGGTGATCACATGGCGAGAATGCTGTAAATACTACCTGAAATGAAAACATACGGCTGCAGGGGGCCAAACGTTGGCTCGCGACTGCATTTTGAATATCCTGCCGAATGATGAAAACATTTGCGATATATTTTAAAACAATTTACACAGGCGAAAAGTAAGTTATAATTTCATAACTGACAATGCTCATTTTGTAAATTCTTTGGAGGCAGTGTTCGAACGTAAAATGGATAATGAACAATTACCTTCCGCAAAGGATGCCTCTTTCTGGCGGCGTTGCGTATTTATTTTTATGATATGCCACTCCAGATAAAGTAAGCACCAAAAATTTAACCTTTGGAAAACATCACTTATAGAGGCGTTTCGTGGTCACGTTCCCAGGCGTACAATAAGCTGCTCAGAAAATACACTTTGATAACGTGGACTTAATGTGCAGGCACCTGACGTATCTAACAAACGTGTGTTGTGTAGACCGAGGACTATTATTGGAGTACATGTTCTTTGACTCTTGCACGCTACTGGTAGAAGACTGTACCCGCTCCTACAAGTCTAATATAATAGTCCCACTGGCAACTTAGTGTTGATTATAGTCACTGTTAAACCCGCATACCTTGGAACACGACCACGATACGCCACTGATCACTACCATTACTACACACATAATTTAACATTAACAACGGTAACCTTACTACTTGTGACTGGATTCAGTTTCTTGGACGTACACCATTGCAAATTGAATGACTGTCAAAGAAAACTAAACAAATAAAAAAAAAAAAAAAAAAAGAAAACCATAAAATAAGCAGAGTATGCTTTAGTCAGCAAAATAAATACACAACATGAAATTCCAAAATGGAATCGCGTCAAATAAAAACAAGGAACAAACAGACTACTACTTGTATGATTGGCAACGAACTAACCGAATGAAGGTTCGTGCATTTTATTATTTAAATACAACATTACTGAAAAAAAAAAATTAAATCGACATATTTGAATTTCATATAATTAATAACCTTTTTTTTTTTTAATCAAACTACCCCTACCGACTGCACAATTAATCTTAGACGTACAGACATTAAGTGACGTGTCCAGACAGGTTAGACATTTCACGTTGTTATCCGTTACACGCGGAAAATACAAATTGGCAGAAAATATAAATTTAACAGAACCTTTTTCGAGTGTTCACTTCATCCCGACACCCCTTTACGAGAACTGCCTGACGCGGGGAGGAGTATGTGCACTGACGCACTGGACTGAAAGTCAAATTTTGACTTCATGAAAAATCGTCAATGTTAAAGATATCTATGTTGGCCCGTCACATGATCTGAATCAACTTTTAGACCATAGCTTCGAAAAGGTTGTTCGGGGCGAGTATCATTTACTACTGCGGTAACAACGATTTGTGTAAAAATTAGAAAACGCATAATCTCATAACAATCTGTTAATTTTTGAGATTACTGAACTGGAATTTTTGTATGGTGATTCAGTTTAGTTCACTGCTGTTTAACGCTGCATTTCATATGTAATTAAGAAATTACTGTACAGAGAGACGTCTGCCATGACACTGAGTATACTAAAGACTTTTCGAAAAAAAAATTTAAAATTAATGTTAAGAAATTGATCGAATAAACAAACAATAATTGCACCCCTACAAATGATATAATTAAAATTGGTTGATGTAATCTGAAATAAATTAACGCATAAGCGTGCTAAACAGGGGCGGTTTAAACAAAGAGGTTACAAGTATAACAAATCTAACGAGATAACATTACTCAAGGAGGCTGCAAATTAACAAAACAAATTACATGTCACAGAGACATGTAAATATGACGGAATATATTTGCATTTATTCGTAAAGACCTAAGGGATATTTTAACACGGCGAACATAATGCAATTAAAACTATCAAAACCAATCCTTTGATCACAAAGAAATAATTTTAATTTGGTTAAAATCGGTTCAAAAGTCCCAATATAGCCTACACATTTTTTAAAATTTGTATTCATATCGTAAAATCTTCGAAAATGGTGGAACTACGTAACCAAACCATACACAAATGTATATTTGATTTGTAACTTTATAAACATAAATAATGACAGAGATCTGTTCAGCAGCAGTCGAAAAATTACCAAATCATATTTATTGCAGACATTCTGTATTAAAACATGACAGAACTACAACGATATACCCACATAAAAACAAAGCTTTGAGATTAAAAAAAAATACTTCGTTGCTCTCAGTCTAAAAGTAGTATAGAATATATTTATTTATTTACGTCTAGCAGTCCCCCGCGGTTTTGCTCGCGAATATTATTCGTAACTGATAATATTTACTTCAATTTAAAAACCTCTTTGTATACAAGATTGGTACTTCAGTCATCAAGAGTTATAATGTCCAAGCGGCTAGTTGAACTAATTCTGCAGCAGGATAAATAGCTATAGCTGTCAACTCGAAAAGCAGTCTTAAGTTTGTCCCCGCCAATAACAACGACTTCGCCTGGGTCTTAGTTATAAACCTGCCAATTTGAGGTTGTGGGGTAGTTACAGACACCTAAGGTAAGAGGTTAATCGAATGAAAAACATATGTTTACTCTGTGAACAACCATTGGTGACGGTGCTCTCAATTATATATTTTCAAAATATTCACTTTAACTTTATTGCCATTACAAAGTTTCAGTGGGTAAAGGTTTCGCGGAAACGTATTTGGTGCCCAAACTTGAGATTAGTGAGATGATACATCGTCGGTTTACAGCCAAAAGTGACAAAGTCAAAATTAGATAAACTTATAAAAATGCTAGTAATATGTATATGTTGTTCACGAACAAAATCTCAATCATAGTTTCGTACTGTTGTGTCATAGTATAGTAACATACCACATTTTTGTTAATATCTACAATTTAATACTGTTTTAAACGAAATGGCATTTATGACTTAATCACTTTTGGCAGTATACCGACGATATGTCAGCTGATATTGTAGAGGAACCTAAGTGGAAAGCGAACTGCAATTTTACCCCTTTTAAAGACTACATGTAAACTACACTAATTCGATCTGCCTTGTAGTTTTTGTGGGTCAGAATTGAACGTTCGCACGCAGCTTTTAACGGAATTCGAGCCCAGAACCTCCCGGAATTAAGACCTGAGTAACAAACAACTACGTCACGTAACGTCGAAATAATTCATGAAAGTAAAATTTTATTTAAAAAAATAAAATATCTGTGTCCTGGGCTCATAGAGGTTGTACAACACCACGTCTCGATAGGTTACTGTAGAGTGAAACTCCGGTATAGGTTGTTTCTCGCTGCTCGTCCCTGCTTTTCCGTTCGTCTGCCTTCAATGTAGACCAGTTTAGTTTTATTCTTAATAATCGCGTTTCTTATAAAGAAAAAATTACATACATATTTTTTAAAATATTTACGTAAGCATCACTATGACGCGAACAACACCTCAATATCGCTACTGGTTAGATATATATCGTGGGTTGATAGAAAACAAATGTTGTGCTTTTTCATCCTTTTGGGTGTCGAATTTCGAAATATTTTAAATTTACATCTTAGACATTTGTATTAGTATTCAACTGAAGTGTAAATCACATTGCTAGCCCGTTCAGTCGAATCAAAATCGATCATTCCCTAAAAAAACACATATCACCCATACACAGTATTAAGAAATCGAATTTCGAAAAATCTGAAAACCGTTTTGCGATAATTTCTGTAATCATCATCCTGAAGCAAAAATTAATTGTATATCTCGACGGGTTCGACAGATATCGAGGATTTATCTAAAACACATTCAAGGTCTTTTCATCACTAAGAGAGTAAATTTTGAAAAACCCTTTAATCACGTTTTAGAATACTTCATTGGTATCTCGTAGACGTAAAAAACACAACATTAGCCCGCTGGGTTCAAGATATATCGACGATTGATTGAAAACACTTTTCACCAATTTTCACCCAATTTCACGTCCTTAGGTGGCGAATTTCGGAAATACCTGAAATTACTTTTTAGGTATTTAAGTAAGCATCAATCCTAAACAAAAATCACGTCGCTATATAAAATGCTATGGGATCGACATGTATCGAATGTGAGTCGAAAACACATATTACCCCTTTTTTAACCAGTTTAGGGCTGAATTCGGAAAATATATTTTTAATGGTACTTTGCAAAAGCACCAATTTAAAGCAAAGATAACTTAGATATCTCTATTGATTCGATAAATATGTAAGGATAATCGAAAACACATTTCACGTATTATCACCCCCTTTAAATTAAGAATTTCGAAACGTCTTAGAGTCCTGTCATAACCATTTGTAAAAGTAACCAATTAAAGTTAAAATCAAGACGATAGCCAGTTAAGTTTCAAAGATGTAGACTATTCATAAAAAACACATTTTGCCCTTTTTTACTGCCTGGGGATCGAATTAAAAAAAAAACCTTACTACTTTTTGGGTATTTACGTAAGCAATATTTTGAAGTGAATATCAACTCTCTATCCCGAAGGGTTCGATAGATACCGATAGTTGATTGGAAACACATTTAAGGTCTTTTCACCCCCTTAAAATTTGAACTTCGAAAAATCCTTAAATTGGCTAATATGCATTTTTACGAGTGTTCCATTAAAGTAAAAATCACGATGATGGGCCGTCGGGTTCGAGCTCTATCGACCGTTTCTTCGGGAACACATTTCACCCCTTTTCACCCCCTTAGAGGTCGAATTTCGAAAAATCCCTTCTTAGTGCTCGCCTACGACCTGAAGGGAACCCCCACAAAAAATTTTTACCATTCTAGGTCCAGTGGCTTCGGCTGCAGTTTGATATGTCCGTCAGTCAGTCAGCTTTCATTTTTATATGTATATAGAGAAAGATGTGCTTTACTTCAAAATGGCGGATACAAAACTAGACGTATAAACTCTACTTATAACAAAGCTTTATTGATGATAGTCTATCAAAATATAAGATTTTACTGCACTCGCTTTAGTAGTAGTCGTCTTCGAAATATGGCGAAAATTCTTCATTCATGTCGTACTATCTTACAATTCGCAGAAGTACATTAAACTGTGCGAAATTAAAATTTTAGTTGAGGAACTGTTAACAATATAAAATTTGATTTCTACAACAGTTCCTGAAATATAATAAAAAAACTAACTCTCCCAAATTCAATTCTTACATAACAAAAAATCAAAATAAACAATTTTGTATAAATTTATAAGATGATTCCCGAGCCATGAATTAGTGCCTAAATATTCAAAAGGCCACGATTCAAAACATGAACCAAAAACATAAAAGTTCCGTCAATATATATGCATCGAATCGGATAAAATTTTGAAATAAAAGTTTTCTTTATATAGGCTACTATGGTTAAAATAAACATGGCATGGACAATATCCTTAAAATACAACTCGCCTTATAAAGTAGTATTTTGTGCACCGGGTTTGTGGAAATAAAAAAAAAATTGCACCTTAGATATCTCGTGTGATTAAAGAAGCGATCTTGAAAAATATGAACAAACTACTGACTCTATACCGAATATGATGAAAATCTAATAAACCGGTTCCTCAGATAAGTTATCGGTTGTTAAAAGAAGTTTAAAAGGCCACCATTTTGAACACAAGAATACGGCATGAAAAAATATCAAAAATACTTACTCTTACCTAGCTCACAAATAAAAACATTTGAAGTTTATAGTAAAATCAGTTTATTGCTATAACCCTACACATACTCCTTTAAGTTATGTCTAATACTATTGGACTTTATGATACTCTTTGAGCAGAAGTTTAGTTCTAATTCATCATTGAACAATGCAATGAATTTACTACTTTCTTATGAAGTGCCTAAAACAACAATAAAAGAAAAATACTATGAGAATGTGGTACTTTCATTTATTGCAGAAAATCTGAGCGGCGACCAAATCAGATTAAACTGTGCTGAATTAAATACCATTTTCAATAATTTTGTGCTTGTTGAATAGTCGTTGAAGTTAGAAAAAAAATATTTACACACACACTATATAAATTTTAATATATAAAATGAAGTGTCCTGACTGACACACTCGCTCACTCACTCATCAACGCACAGCCCAAACCGGTGGACCTGGAACCATTAAATTTAGAGGGAAGTTTCCCCTTGCCTCGTAGGCACCCACAAAGATTAGATTTTTCGAAATTCAATAATTAAGGGGGTTGAAAAGGGGTGAAATGTGTTTTCAAAGAATCTCTGATATCTCATTAACCGGGAAAGCTATTATAATTTTTTTTAACTTCAAAATATTGCCCAAACAAATGCATACGCCTAACTTATTTGTGAATTTTTCGATTTTGCGAAATTCGAAAATTAAAGGGGAGAAAAGCCGTAAAATATGTTTTTCATTGATCCTAAACATTTCAGATAGTGAGGTGATTTTTTTCTTCAAAATTATGCTTAAGTAAATATCTAAAATGTATTTTTAGAATTTTCCGAAATTCGTCCTTGAAAGCTTTTTTGAAAAATAAAACCTGTTTTTAATTAATCCCACTTATCTCCTAAACCAGTGGAAATATTTAAATGTTTTTTGCTTTAAAATAAATCTTACGTAAATATAAAAATAAGAACAATTCAGGATTTTTCTAAATTCGTCCTTGAAAACTGTTAAAAAATTGTTTTCAAATAATCATCTGTACCGCTTGTACCCGTTGAGATATCGAGATAGTTTTTTGATAAGAATGAAGCTTATGTAACTATCTACAAATCAAAGTCAGGATTTTATGAAATTCGAAATTTTAGGATGTGGAAAGAAGTAAAATGTTATAGTCTCCCGGAAAAAGAGAATGATCATGGATAAATAAGTTGTTTCTTGTTGCCAACCTACTCATAAATAAAACCTCTTTGGACAGTAGCCTGTACACACAAAATAATTATCACGGCATGCCTTTAACATTCACTGAAGTATTGTATAAAGTTTGTGGTGTGAGAGGGCTGGAGTTACGGGTTCGTATATCGTACAAGACTTTGCGATGGGTATTACTATGACGTCATACGAGCATATTGCACACGCTCTGTACACTGAACTAAGACAATTATATTTCACTGTTATTGGGTACGCTAGCTTTTAATTGCCTCCGTCACATTTTTTATACAGATTAACTGTTTACATTACATAATTTCACGCGGGAAAATCCGCAGCCGGGCAGCTATTTTATAGAGAAACTAGCAGTCCCCCGCGGCTTTGCTCGCGAGTATTATTCGTTGTTTACTTTAATTGAAAAACCTCTTTGTACACAAGATTGGTACTTCAGTCATCAAGTGTTAGAATGTCCAAGCGGCTAGTTAAACTAATTCTGCAGCAGGATAAGTAGCTATAGCTGTCCACGCGAAAAGCAGTCTTATGTTTGTCCCTGCCACTAACAGCGACTTCGCCTGGGCCTTATTTATTGTCCTGCCTATTTGACGTTGTGGGGTAGTTACAGACACGTAAGGTAAGAGGTTAATCGAATGAGAAACATCTGTTTACCCTATGCACAACCATTAGTGACGGTGCCCACAATTACATATTTTCAAAATATTCACGTTAACTTTATTGACTTTACAAAGTTTCAGTGGGTAAAGGTTTCGCGGAAACGTATTTGGTGCCCCAAACATGAGATTAGTGAGATGATATATCGTCGGTTTACTGCCAAAAGTGACAATGTCAAAATGAGATAACATTATAAAAATGCTAGGAATATGTATATGTTGTTCACGAACAATTACCCAAGTTTAAAGTCTATTCGTCGTTTCGCACTGTTGTGTCACAGTATAGTGACATACCACATTTTTGTTAATATCTACAATTTAATACTGTTTTTAAACGAAATAGCATTTATGACTTAATCACTGTCAGCTGATATTGTAGAGGAACCTAAGCGGAAAGCGAACTGCAATTTTACCCCTTTTAAAGACTACATGTAAATTGCACTAATTCAATCTCCTTTGTAGTTTTTGTGTGTCAGAATTGAACGTTTGCACGCAGTTTTTAACGGAATTCGAGCCCAGAACCTCCCGGAATTTAGACCTGAGTGACAAACATCTGCGTCATGTAACGTCGAAATAACTCATGAAAAAAAATTTATTGAATGAAAAATAAAATATCTGTGTCCTGGGCTCATAGAGGTTGTACAACACCACGTCTCGATAGGTTACTGTAGGGAAACTCCAGTATAAGTTGTTTCTCGCTGCTTGTTCCTGCTTTTCGGATCGTCTACCTTGATTATTGACAAACTAAGTTTTATTCTTAATAATCACGTTTCTTATAAAGAAAAAAATTACATACATATTTTTTTAATATTTACGTAAGCATCACTCTGACGCGAACAACACCTCAATACCGCTACTGGTTAGATAGATATCGTGGGTTGATGGAAAACAAATTTTGTGCTTTTTCACCCTTTTGGGTGTCGAATTTCGAAATATTTTAAATTTAAATCTTAGACATTTGTATAAGTATCCAACTGAAGTGTAAATCACATCGCTAGCCCGTTCAGTCGAATCAAAATCGATCATTCACTAAAAAAACACATATCACCCCTGCACAGT
>PNEQ01015907.1:0-10281 GCA_003012365.1 Medauroidea extradentata
CCCTTGAAAATGTAAATTTTGGTACACGGTACCGGCCATTTTGTTCTGTAAAATCAAAATGAGGGCAGATAAAAATCAATAACTTTGGGTTTGCACTGTTGAAATATGTACATTATGTGTGACAAAATTTCAAATTTTTTCAAAATGGGTCAGCAACCAAAATAATTGAAATTGGGTGATTTTCCATGGAATGACCCCATTATTAACAAAATAAAAGCAGGGAAACACGTCCCGCTTGTGCCAAGCTCGCGCTCGCGACTACACAACGCTGATAGTCAAACTCAACGGGATATTAAACAGAACCGAACTAGAAATAGAAAACTGTAACTAGGAAACAAAACTAGAATACTATTAACTTGCCAAGAATATATCGTGTCGCCGCGGTTGCGAGCCCATGCAACTACCCACTAACCGGGCCGGGAGAAGACTGACTGTCTTATCACACACGATCCAGCCAACTTAGCTGGCACGGAGGGGAAAGGAGAGGGGAGAAAGAGGGAGTACACGAGCATTGCCGACTATGGCCAAGCGGACACGAAGACTTCCAGACGGAGCTCACAACAAACACGGCTTCGGGGCACTCAAGTTCTCTTCTAGCACGTAGGACCGTTAATGCACAAATTGTAAACAATGCATCTCGACAATCATCTTCTTGGTTTGCAGGCTTGGGAGTCACAGACTCCCAGTACAATTCGCCGAGTTATGACAAAAACTTACTAGATGAAAAATGTTGGATTTCAACTGATTATTAAAATAAGACCTCAAACATATTTCTGGGACAAAATTGACGTCTTATCTTCGATAACTGGCCGTGGTTTGTAATAATGGATATCAATCAGCTCACGTGCCAAGAAACGTCTTAACTTGTTACCACTGATATTATTTACATTGGCTTGCCATCATGTGCTCATAGTCTGTTTCACACTAAAGAGCTGCAAAATATGACTGATTGTACAAATTTAAATTAGAATGCCACACTTGGAGTTACAACAAATAAAACAGTACTTAATTATTATTATTAAATTTCGTTCTTACATTCTTCTTTCTTTTGGGGAGGGCTTTCCATAGATCCACGGGTGTATAGTCTTCCTTGTGCTTATTGTAAAATTAAAAACGCATGACAAATTTTAATGAAAATAAAAACTTCCACATGGTTAGACCTGCTGACTTGTTTCTTGAAGAAAAACTTGACACTTCAGGTTGCGCTGATTCAGGGCAGTATGAGCTTTGTTGTTGAGCCGGGCAATGGCGGTCGATGATGGGACTAATTCTCACTGGGGAGGTTAGCTTATACACACATACACTGGCTGGTTGAACTATAAGGCTTCAGTATTTCAGGGGAGCTCAATCATATTAACTGGCACGTCGCCTGGTCACCTTGAGTCTCCACAATATTAAATAGGAAATTTAATTGTAAAAAGAGTAGTAAAAATAAATAAAAACACACAACACCATGAAGACAAAAAAAAGAACAATCATAAAGATAGGTCTGGTACCTGGCCAGTTACTCCACATTACTATAAATGTTATAATTTCCTTGTAACTTTTTAATTACAAACTTTTATACTACATATTTAAATTATTATTTTTTATTTTATTTTTTATAATCAGGATATGTGGTTAATTAAAGTGAGAATGATGAACTGGAATCATTTTTTTGGGAAATGTGAAGCTTGTTTACTAACCATGAAAATGCTGTGTTGGGTAAGTGACTGTAGTTACTAGCCACTATAATTATACAACTATAAGGTTGATTTTCGCATCAAACTGTCAACAAAGCTATTTGTGGCAATAAGAAAAAATTTATGTATATAAGGGTGAATTTCCAACATCACAAAAATTTTATTTGCTTGTAGAATTAAATCTGTAACAAAAAGAAAATTTATAAGACTTAAAATACTGTTTTTTTTTCTCGCATTGCACAAAGAGTTGCATCCTGATTAACAGAACATTTGTACAACTTAATTGATGTTTCTTGAATAGTAAGATTATTGCATCAGCAGCTGTTATTAATACACTAAAAATTCACACTTCTTAGAATAAACTTTCTATATGAGAAAACAGTTTTGTTTTTTCGGTACAGACAGGCAGCTCTTCAATGTAAACAGATAAAATATCGCTCTCTCTTTCACAGCCATTCATCATGAACTATGTTGCACATCAATTAATAGATTGTATTGCGAGGGTGACATTAGCGCTGCGACCCAAGTACTAGAGGTGCTGCTAATAGATAACATGTTATTGATCATGGCAAACTGGGAGTGGTCCTTTGGCTCGTGCTATACGGTCAGCCATTATTAGTCACAGAGTAGGTAAATAATTTACTACTTATTTATTTTGTGGCAAGGTTTCAGAAACGTATATTCTGTCGTCTATCTGTGTGTGCTGTGAAGTTTTTCTACCATGTGCATGACTTTTCTTGCCACCCCTTATTCGGCCACAATCTGTAAACACCCTGCCAGGTCCCCTTGTATGGTACATGCACTCTGTGTTTCAGCAAAAATAATTCAAAAACGTTTGTATTGTACATGGGTAAGTATGGGGCATTATCAACTGTAATTTTGCTAAGTGTAATATCTTAATATCAGCTAAGCATATGCAGAAATCTTTGTTACTCACTTTAAAAAGTTTACATTTTAAACTAAAAAATGTTGCCTTTGTAAATCTGGTGTCCAGGACTTCAAGTCAAAGATATTTGAAAGTTTACCATGCTTTTTCTGTGAACACTCGGCCATGGTACCACTTATCCATAAAAAGTACAGAAATAACTCCCTTTTATGGTTAAGTTATAATTTTTGCTGAATATGACATTTTTGTTATGAACAGGATGTGTATATAATGTTTCATACTCTCATGTGGTTTTTTCATTGGCAATTTCTTTGTTGTGATGTATGTAGTCAGTAATGTACCCCATCACAGATCTGAGCATGGCTACCTTTCTCTTTCTTCTTGCCACAGTACTGCTCTAGATTTTGATGTTTGGTCATAATTTAGAAGAAAAAAAATCTGTGTTGTCAAATGCACGAAGGGACCTTGAGGACCAACCAGGCTCAAAATCAGTTCTACACATAGTGTTATTATAAGTGCTTGGTGTAGGACATCCTCAAAACTTTTAAGTGGTTATATCAGATGGGATTTCATCTCCACTTTCTGACCCCCAACGTCGAAGACTATGCTTTCCGAGTCCATATTGTTGCATGAATGACAAACCATGTTGCTCAACATCATGTACAATATGAAAAGTACCAGTAATTGCAAACACACATATATGAAAACAAAGTGCTGTAAGAGTGGGGGGAAGAAAAAATAAAAATAAAAAAATTTAATTGGTGCTTTTCTGTAGTGTTTTATGTGATTTGGAAAACTTACTTTTTGATTTTTCGAACTGATTGCACTGTTGTAAGCTACCACAATAAGCATGTCATGAGATAAGCTTCAAGTGAAAAATAGATAGTGCACAAGGATTTTGCCAAGAGTACTATCTACGGAAATCATTACCCTTCTCCTCTAGTCATCAACGTTCGGATATGTACTGGTCCGATAACTTGGCCCAGATTCGATAGATGCGTCTACTAGGGATGAGCAGGTATGGAAAAACCGAAAGGAACAATACTGAATGTGGTTACAGATAAAGATGTACTAGTAATTTATTTATCTTATAATGGAAACAATACAATACCTTGTAAGTCCTTTTGAATTTTATACCATACTTTCTTTAAAATAAGCATATGAAAAGTTGCAACTTGAGTTAGGGCTCATCTCAATATTTGTAGTCAACTGCTTTAAGATTTTTATGCAGAAAAGCAAAGTTGATTTTATGTGGCTTCAAGTTTTTTTTTGAGCCCAGCTGAAGAATACAATCGCTCTATGCAACTAAGCTTGAAGGTGCACATAAGAATCACATTGCATTGGTTTTCAAGGTAGGAAAAATGTTCTCTTGTTTCCAATATTCTATAGTGGATTTGACGAAAATGGTTCTATCTTCTTTAGATATCTTTCCACTTCATTTTCCATTTGTTCTGAAACGAGCCAAATTTGTGATTACACCCATTTTACATTTTAATCAGGTGCTTGTCCAAAAATTAACACATTACAAATTGCGTTGTTATGGAAACTTTGTTTCTAAATACATACACCTACTATTAGAAAAATTACCTTCAGTTTCCGTTGAACTGCCCTGGTTTTCATCTAGCAGTTCTTGGAAGGTGTCTTTGAGTGAGCTTCCTGCTGTTGGGCTGAAAGAGGCAACTTCAATACACACACGCTCATAGTGTTTGATGATTCTCTCAATGTAACAGCATTAGCATTTGTAAGCTCTTCTGTTAACCAGAGTCTGGCATTTTTGACTGTCTCTTCCATTTCAAAAATTTTACATTTGTACCGTGGATCCATGACAGTAGACAAAACATGCGGCCGGGATTCTCGAGTGATGCAAATCTAGTTTCCAAGGTGTTGACCGGGCCAGGAATGACAGGCTTGAGTGAAGAAACAGCATTAAGTTTTTGTAGTCCTCGCTAAGTTCAGTAATTTTGATCAGTTCAGCAATGAATCTGATGTGCTGAAGTCAGATCCAACAATTTTCAGCTTTGGCAGGACATTTTGCACTGGTAATCGTAATTCAAAAAGTCGTATCATGTTAAGTGTGGAATTCCACCTCGTTGAAATGTCTTGGATCAATACTTTCTCCGGAAGACCCATTGCTTTTGTGAAGCAGCCAAGCTTTCCTTGACACAATTGAGCGAGGTGTGACACTAAGCACCTAGACATCTTGGTACCACATCAGAAATTACTGTGTTAATGACCAACTGAATACTGTGTGCCGTACATGTTACAGATTGCTTTCCCAAAATACCAGGGGCTAAAATGATGTTTGCTGCATTTTCAGTAACTATGTACTCAACTTTGTCAAGTACTTCCCACTTTCTTAGGCACTGCTCAATGTTGTTGGCTATAAATTTGCAGTACGATTGGGTCCTTCGAAAGGATGAACCTCAAGGCAGTAGTGAACTGACTGCATATCATCTGTGATTCCATGTGCTGTAAGACTGATAAAATGTCATGGCTGCCGGATGACAATAAATCAACAGTAATAAAAATATGCTTCAACTCACTTAACTTGTTTCTTATCTATAGCATTACTCTTTGGTACATACCTGGTATCACTTTAGATTAAAAGTGTTGCCTGCATTGTAGTTTATATCGCGGCTGAAGGACATGAAGTCTAACAAAACCTTTGTCACTAACTACAGGGAATGGCTGAATGTCTGTGCACAACATTTCTAACACTGCTTTCGTCACTGCCAACGCCCGAGGATCATCGTCATCGTATTGCTTCCCTTTCTCAATAAAAGCTTGTATAGTCGGCTGCCTGAACTTTTGGGCTTGTGCGTGGTGACAAAGGTGTGTTAAAAAGTTACAGCACGTTACGTGATCTCGTGTGTGTTTTTGAAAATGGTTAAGTGCATTAAAAATATATAGAAATGTATGTTCAATGAGTGTTATTTCCATAACGTATTTAATTAAGGGAAAACAGTAATGACAGGAAGAAACAGACTGTATTGGTTAACCGAACCTACTACGAGAATCTCTAAGATCCTGGACAGAACTGTGCCAGGTGCAATTCGTGCAACGTTAGTTAGTTTTTTTTTAGCAACATGGGCCGGTATTCCGTTATAAACCTCGTTGAAGGCAGAAATCCCTAAGTAGGCTGGGAGTTTAAGGGGCCCGCCTCGTTGCCATAAAATCACACTGCAGCGTGTTTGAAGAAAAAGTTTTACACCGAAACTAATATACGTGTGTTCACGCCGTTTCTGTACGAAAAGAACACACACTTCAGACGGCTGCCCTTAAGTACTTTCAAGACAACACACATATTAGAAATCCCCTTTTAGGGCACGTCTAAATGGCTTAAAACGGGGTTTTCAGTCTGCTATAGCGGAAAATATACTAACTGGATACATGTGAAACCACTTAAGGGTAGTGCAATGGACTTAAGTACAATGATTTCATAAATAAAACAATAGTCACCACTTAAGTCCCATAGGAAATTTGTTTTTTCGCGAAGACTGCACGCCTTAAGCGTAGAGGCGACGCACCGTTGTATGGCCCATACGACGTCGCCCTTAGCACCATACCTCACTCACACAAACACATGTGCCACGAGGCGGACCCCTTAAACTGTGAAAGTAGGCCTAGATGCTTTTTTCAAATCTGTACCATGTGAAACAACAATGTTTCCAGATTAGTGTCACAGCAAAGAAACTTCAGTTACAACGAGATAAGATAGGTTTTTACCTCACATTTGTTCTTGGCGTCATATTTCATGGATGAAATGAGTTAATTGGTAGAAGGGGAAGAAAGTTGTAGTTTGTTTCGACGAATCATTGAACAAAGTTTCTCAAAAACAACAGGTGTACATTACAGTATGTTTTGGGGATTCAAAGAGTGATGGAGTAGTTACCAGACATTACATGTCTGTTTTTAGACAACTTATTAAATGCTTTTAGTTCTGGTATCGCGAGCTTTTCTCTCCATAACTTCACAAAGCAGCATTTTAAAAGAAAGTTAATTTAGATAAGTGAATTGTTGTATTTGAATATTCCTATTGCACTGTTGCTTTGTAAATAATAAAGATGTGATAGAATTTCTGCAAGGTGAAGTTACGTTGATTAGTAGTTTTCATCTTATAAAAAAAAGGTAAATATTAAGTATCACTACTCATTGTGTTGGCCAAACTATTGATTTTAGACACATAGTTTATTATGAAAATTGTTTCTACAGACATTGTAAGTAGTCCTATGTAATTTTTTTGTTAGGTTAGTTAGTAGAAATTGTTATAGGTTATGTTAAAGTTAAATTAGGTCAGGGTAGGTTCCCTAGCCTAAATTAAGCAACCTAACAAAAAATTTTACGTAAGACTTTTGGAGATACAGGTGCACAATCCTTTATCCGAAAGCCTCGGGACTAGCAGCATTTCGGATTTCGGAATAAATTTTGATTATGCCTTGTGCATTCAGGGATTTAGGGTTTTGGGCAAGTATATTTACTAACGGTAAATAAATACAGTCGATTCTCGAACCGCCGTTGTTTGATTGACCAACAAAAAAGAATGCTGGAAAATAATAAACGACGCTGTCATAATCACACTCGCTAAAATTTCGCAAAGTAACCATACTTTAAAATTCCGTTACGAGGCATAATATCATAGAACATACGAGGCAAAGTCATAGATGTTAGGTACATTTTCATAACTGCCAACTTATGAGTGCTGAATAGGTTTTCATTGCAGCCAACTTATGAAAGAAGTAAACATGTAAGAATAAGAACAACATTGCATGCTGTCTCATTTTAGCCAACCTACGATACTATTGATTGTAATGAATTTCGATTGTTTTACGCTTTTTTATGTTTGCTAAGTGTAGAAAAATGAACTACGCACGCAATCTTTGCCGAATGTACGTTATTTGTTTTGAATGGACGACTGTATGAGCCACTTGACTCATTCGTCGATTGTTGCGGAAACAAAAATTTTGCCGCCCGAGCCTCGAAAAAATTTAGGATTTTGGATCTTTTCGGATTTCAGAATTTCGGATAAAGGATTGTGCACCTGTATTAGAAGTAGTCCTACATACCCAATTTGTTACCTAACCTAACAAAAAAGTCTTTATACATAGCACACTTATAACGTCCCTAAAACATTTTCATAAATCTACATATATATAAAAGGAAGTGTCCCACTCACTGACTGACTGACTCATTCATTCATTCATCACCCAGCCCAAACCACTGGACCTAGAAACGTGAAATTTTAAGGGAAGTTCCCCCTTGTAGTGTAGGCGCGCACTAAGAAAGGAAATTTTGAAATTCGGTTATTAAGGTGGTGAAACGGGGTGAAATGTATTTTTTTGCAAATCTTTGATATTTCTCGAACCCGACGGGCTATCGTCGTCTTATTCACTTCGTTAGGTCGTAAATACAAATGTCTAGAAACAAATTTCAGGATTTTTCAAAATTTGTTTTTGAAAGCCAGTAAAAAAAATAAAACAGTTTTTTGATTAATCAGTTGTATCACCTACTACTCGACCACGACAACTAGTCCCGCGGGAAAGATGCGAACTACCGCTGTGTTGCCCTTGACGACCGTGCGCAACTGGTGTGGCGCACCACAGCACCGGTCATAATACTGTGGCACGGGCAGCTGGCTCGGTTTTCGCCGCGCTACGTCTCCGCTGACCGTGTGCCATGAGCTCATGTCAGGCGCAGTACATTTCCCCTCCCTGTGACGTGTATACCTACTACTACCGCCACGCTTCTTCCCCTAACGGGAGGACTAGATGTCGTGGTCGAGTAGTAAACTGTTAGAGATATCGAGGTGGCTTTTATTTCTTGCTTATAGTTAAACCTCTTTGGACTATAGCCTGTACACGCGAAATAACTCGTGGCCTGTCTTGAAAAATTGGTAGTTAAGTCTGTGGAGTTTGCGGTTTTTTTTTTTTTGCCAACCCACCATAAATAAAATCTCTTTGGACTGTAGCCCGTACATACGAAAGTATTATTACGGCCTGCCTTTAAGTATTCACTAGGGTATTGTACAAAGTTTGTGGTGTGGGAGGGGTGGGGTTACGGGTTCGTATCCTATTCTCAAGTGTTCGCAAATGCAAATGTTAAAAATCTGATGGAATGTGAAAAATAATTTCCCAAAAAAGTTTTATACTCGTAAATACGTAATTACTAAACACATGTGGCTTCAAGAAATGAAAAGTATGTGAAACGTAAACATTATTTTACAAGAACGTGGAATTACTTTCGTATTAAAGATAGTTCCATTCCATATTCACTGGTAAGTTTTTTCCCTGAACGCTAACATCAAAACATTAGCTCTAGCATGAAGTGTAGGCTATTGCTCAATTTCTTTAATTTTTTTCATGCCGGATCGGTTAGTAGTTTAAAATAATCACAGATAACGATTAATTACCAAAAACTGATAATTGTACGATTAAAGTTAATCTGTAATCTAATCGAATCTGTTCATCCCAAGCATCTACATGTCGGCTAAAATTTAACCTGCCTATATTTCTTGACCCTAGGCATGATCTAAACCACAATTTTTATTTGGGTCCCAGATTCAACCTGTTCAGATTGTTCTGTCCTCATTGGGCCAGGTGTAAGTAATGGTTGTGTAGTTACACGCTCAAGAGTGGCCACTCGTTGGGAATTTCTGGAAAAGCGGGAAATTTGCATGTATTATTAATCCTTGAATTCTCGTTGAATTTTTGTTGGTTACCGGGAAAAAATTGGAACAGTGTGTGGCTTTATTTTCGTCTTGCGGTGAATTGTTAATAGTAAAGCATCGCTCATATGAGACCAACATTTTATGGACCGAAATTAATTAAAATATACCATATTAAAATTACAAAAGAATTGCACAATGTCTGACATGTTCTATAGTGCATTTTTTATTTGAGATCTGTGTGAATCGATAAAATCTACTTTTGAACTGAAAACAAGTTTCTCAAGATAATCAAATAGACGATAAAATAGATGCTGAGGTTAAGTGACACAATTTGTTTATTTATCGTAGTATTACGTGCTTTGTGTGTGAAAAGTCGGCTGCTGGCTTGTAAAATGATAATGCAAACTTTTGTAACATGAGAAAGCAAACTTATATTCTGAAGGGCGGGCGGAATTTTATTTTTAGAGCAACGTGCTTCCGTATGAATAAGAAGGGTGAGGTGTCAAGGCAGAATAAGTTAACATGATTGGAGACAGAAGATGAATCTTTGAGGGGGGTGGGGTGAGCTAGGAGGTTGTTGAGTTACAAAAATAGATCAAAGATCTACTATACATGGGCACAGCCACAAGCAGACTTCACATGGTCTCTGTAAATACCTCTACGATACTTATAAAATTTATTTTTTTGAATCGACTCTGCTGTTGTAAGCTACCACAATAAGCATGTCATGAGACAAGGTTCATGTGAAATGAAGTGCACAAAAGCAGATTGTGTACAAGGATTTCGCCAAGAGTACTTTCAAGGGAAATTATTACCCTTCTCCTCTAGCCATCGTCATTCATACAGTACTATCAATAAATTAAGCATTCTCATCAACCAGTCAGGGTTGCGTTGCCTGCTGCCATAATTTATAAACATATAGATATGTGACCTTAACTTGGCTGTGCATTGCAGCCTGTTTCCCTGCATTTATCGCAACTGATATTTCCATTTTTCATTTGATCTAGTTTGCTTCATTTTGGTTGATATGGTGCATGCTGCTTTGCAAG
>PNEQ01015907.1:10381-23469 GCA_003012365.1 Medauroidea extradentata
CGAGATCGACGTGGGTAATTATTAAAAAAAAAGTTTGATGCCAATGTTTTGTGGTGCATAATTTACGTTAACTGCAGCTCATGTCACCCTAATTTGTCCATTGTTCTCAACGTGTATGTGAACAAATCCTCACTCCATATGCATTCGGCTAAACTCGAGTATTTTCATACGGCTCACTTAATTGAATGAAAGGCATGAAGGAAAAAAAAAACGTTTTCTACACTATCAATCTGCCGAGTAAATGTCACAGCCTCAGAAAGAAAGAAACAGAGGCTACAAAACCACTCAAACGTTAGTGTATCTACAGTCAGTCCATCCGTTTTTGGGAATGTACGTTTGCTGGAACCGCAGCTATTCTCCGTCCACGACTTCAGTATTGCTTCTCCCAATTTTTATTATGTCGGCAATCTGAGTTTTCCCCACGTCGAACTTCGCAGCAACGTCACGGATGCTTAATTTTTCTTTTTCACGCATCCTAATCACATCTAATTTATCCTCTGAAGTTAAACGTCTACGCTTCTGAGACATTTCACACAAAATAAGTCACTCGATTACGACTGCTACACTATTACGTGAAGTGCATGAAAAGAAGAGTAAACAATGACTAAGCGCTACAACACACGTCGCATGCGTGTGTGGTGGGAGGATTGAGTTACACGGCAGCTGCGCGCGTGCGTGTGTGTGTGGGGAGGGGATCGAGATAACGCGAGGCTACGCGCTACCTGCTTACAAGGGGTGTACAAATCGCACTTTCTTAGTTACGACTCGCTGCCAAAACATTCATTGAAGCTGCTTTGCAACTGTTTTCGCGCCCCTTTTTTGCGCATTTTGTCCGTTATTCACTACTTAATATGTGTCCGCGTCCGTTAATAAGAATGTCCGTTATTTGGAGAGTATTTCTCCATAAGGCTCCATGTTAATCTGCCGGTGATTGGAAAAATGTCCGTTTTTCGGAAGTGTCCGCTATTCGGAAGTGTCCGTTAAGGGAAGTTTCACTGTATATTGTATGATGTGAGAGTACTGTATATCATTTCCGAAAATAACTGTTTTCGCTACAAAACGTCACCTCTAATTTCAACTTATCTTGTTGCTAATAATACATAAGCTTTGTAGTAGTTTTCCATTGTATACTTCACTACTGTCTGGTTTTAAATTTAGCTATCAAACTACACAGTTTTCCATAGCCGTAAAAATGTATGGTATACACACAATTTCTTGCACAATAGTCAATTCGCACTAACAAACTTGGCAACAGTGCCTGGATTGCACGAACAGCCTGCCAGCTGGCACACTTTCTCATAGAGACGGAGCTGCTTGGTAGTTCAAAACCATAAAATCTCTATTCAGGTAACAACATGGTTTGATGCATAGATTCAGTTTGAAGAATTTCCATGTTTAGGTGTTAGATGTTATGTTAGTCGACATTCTCATAACATAAAATGAACCTGAGATGTCCAACTGTATGTACCATAAGTTTTGTCTTGCTGTGTGGTAGACTTTATAATGTTAACTGTAATTGTCCATAAGTAGCTTAGTAGCTTCCAAAATTTTTTGAAGTCATATGAAACTGGGTGTAAATGTCTGAAGTACACGTTTATCCAAAATGGTGTGTGCGCCGCAGTTAAAATGTACGAGATTTCAGCGTCAGATATTGTTTAAAGGAGACAAATGCTAATATATACGCCAGATAACCGTATGTCGGAAACAAACAGTTAAGGAATGAGTGTTCAGGGGTATTGGGTGTGATTGAGAAGACACCAATGGTAATTGTTTACAGTACTGTTTTTTTTTTTATCAATGTTACATAAATGTTGTCGCTATGGCAACTGTCATGCAGGCTAGTGCTACAAACAAGTTTCCTGGACCTCGCACCATTCCACTTCTCACTGTGGGACTACATTAATATCGACGTGTGTTTTGCCCCTGCTGACTCGGAGGTGTCGGTAGGTGCACAAATGTGTGTAGCGGACCAAATACACACAGCACAACCCACGCATAAGCGAACATGGGACACCTTGCAACATCGATACCGGCTATTCACGGGGGTTAATGCTGCTATTTTTGAACGTTTGTGCCATTGTTGAGTAAATAAAGTACTGTAAATAAAGAATTACTGACGTCATCTTCTGAATCATACCCGATACTCTTAAATACCCATCTACAGTACTTGTTTGCGACACGTGGTCATCTGGCAAAATATATTTGTATTTGTCTCCGTCAACTTCCCTACCAATTTGGGCATTGACTTTTTCAACATCCTGTGGGTGTGGGCGTATGTGTAAAATTTAGTTGTATCTCATAATGTGCTGTGCAAGTTCTAGAAATACTGGTGTTACACTGTGTCCATTGGAGTTTTAGTATTGCTATGCCAAATCATTTCAACACAAAAGGCCAGTATAAATCCAGAACTTAAATGCTTACTCTACTCTGAGTTTGACCATGCTATTTCACTTCGTAACTGTTCTAATTTTTTCATTTCAGGTTTATGACATCGGGAGGTTGGAATTTGATTCATACATGGTTGTCAGATGCTGTTGTTGCTAAAAATTGGCCATTGATAGAGCAGTTGCTTGAGTTACTGCTAATGTGTCCAGTTGATGTTGAACTCCTCAAGACTAACAGTTGCCCTAAGCTGGTGAAAGGATTGTCTAAAGAGAGTACAAATGACTGTAAGTACTTCAGACATTGTTGCTGTATATTCACACTGTAGTTCACAGACAAGCACTTTTATCTATCCTTGAAGAAAAAAAAAACAGAACTAGAGTATCTCTAATAATTTACGTAATAATAGTGGTTTAAAATTTTGGTTCCAGTCAGGTTTCAGACCAATTATATATTTTTTCTAACATAAGTGTTTGCTATGCCTGCCATGTGTGCATTCATGAAAATATTTGTTGCAGTCACAATTAATTGCGCACACTTGGAATAAACCTAAAAAAATTGCATGTGATTTTTTTTGCAAGAAATTGTAACGGAACTAATAATACATTCTAATTTCAGGCAATCAAAATTATAGGTCTAAACCATATATTACAAATAAAACCATTGATGTATAAACTCAACTTGTTAAGTTGTTAGGTGTTTAGTTAGTGCATGGTAGTATTACAGGGCACGTCTTGTTACTTCAAGAGTAGAATTACCGTAGCTGGAATTTAAGAACAGCCTGATGATGTAGTTCGTAGAGCACCTCTAGATTGCAGTGTATTACTGGGTCTTCTAGTTGTGCCATTCACTCACAAAACTACTTACAGTTCTATTTATTTATAAAAGTTCGCAAAAAATTCCAATACAATAGTGTATTTGCAGGGTGTCCAGCGACGGGGAAATGGACGGTATTTGCACATAATTCCTAAAAATTCCTGGAATTATCCGCCAAATGAGTTTTCCACTGTAAGAGTAATTGATTGTCCCGTGTTCTCAGTCATAGCTTATCCGAGTACCAAGGTGGTGCAACTGCTTCGGCAACTTTCGCCTCTTCAGTCGGCTACGTCTGAACTGAATGAGAGTCATCGCATGTGCCAACACTAGCCTGCTGCAGACACGTGGAGTTTCAGCGTCATATATTCAGTGCTTTCGGAAATTTATGAGGGTAGGATAGGTCAGCCAAAATTCCAGTTTTTAAGTTGTTCGTAACTTAACCCGAGTGAAATTTACCAGTTTTTAATGTCATCTATCAGGCTCTTGAGCAGGGTAAGTGGCGTTTAACAGATGAAACACTCTATTTCATGAACAGTATATAACTAAAACGACAATAGGCGTTTTTGAAAACTCACCTGCTGGAGTAGGATAAGTTATCACATTCTTGTGACTGGCTTTTGTCGATCACTTAAAATAACTAAGACTGCATGTAATGCTTTTTACGGTAAATGAGAAGTTTATTGAGATGCTGTCAGTTGACATTAGAACACTGGTTAATGTCATCCGAATTAA
This sequence comes from Medauroidea extradentata, assembly GCA_003012365.1. Classification (NCBI taxonomy): domain Eukaryota; kingdom Metazoa; phylum Arthropoda; class Insecta; order Phasmatodea; family Phasmatidae; genus Medauroidea; species Medauroidea extradentata. Next base: position 14,312 of record PNEQ01015907.1, read on the forward strand.
ATTTTGAACACCTTTAACTTGAAATTTTGGCTGACATACCCCTGAGATAAACAGCACATTCCACGTCCAATCTTGCAATGTTGTTAACCAATCAGCAAGGCTTGATTGGCCCAAGGCGCCCATGGTGGGCCGATAATTTATTGATGGGTCGGTTCTTGCAAAAATTCCGTAGAGATGGCAGTATTGTCGCACTCCGGGGTGCTTATGTGAAAGCAGGAAAACAATAGGAAAAGAAACTGATAAATTTTTTTTCAAATATGTTATGTGATGCATTGTCACAAAATGATAGCTACATTTAATCAAATTATTCCTTGGTATGTATCCGTGCAATTAGCTCTGTCGATGCAAGTTTTGATGCATAACTCTGATAACTTATTAAACGACTCTAATCTCATAACAAAGCGTTCTAAAAGTTAATTTTTGCAATTAAAATATGCGTAGGGTAAATATAGAAGAGCTGTAACAAGAAATATTTAATTATTTGTCCAAAAGAAAGTTATAAATTCAATACGACAATGACACCTATCAAAGTTGCGCTTTTTTAATTCTCATTTCGTTCTAATTATAAACGTACACACACCGATGAGTACTGCATTCTAAGTGAAAATGTCTACATGTTAAATTAGTGTGAAAGTTATGTTAATACGAAACACATTTTTCCTCAAGAAAAATAAGTACTGGACGTGACATGTTGTATTGTGTGTTTTAGGTTAAGCCTACAATGGTATGTTTTCATTTACATAAATGTTCATGTGCAGTTACTATATAATGTGGCTTGAAATACATACAGTATTAGCAAAATTAATATGTGATAAAAGTCTTGTATTTCTGTCAAGGACCATTGTCTTTGATTTGTGTATTTGGAGAGTGAAGGTCGAAATTCGGTCTTGTCGGTTTGAATGTAAAACTCGGTTGTACGAACAAATTTTTGGCAATGGTGAGTGTTTTTTTCCTGTAGACGTACTATGTCACTTTAGAAATGTAATTTTAGTACTTGGAAGCATATTTTGCAGAGTGCCACATAGCGATTTGTTGTGGACTTATACCTGTAGATAATTTTTCTCCCAAATTTGATAAATAGGGTGTAGGATTGTTTCCATGTTCTTTGCTTGCCATCACTGAATTAGCACCTGATGGAAATAATTACACAGCAATTAGAAGAGATGCTTTCTAGCTTTCAAAACCAAAGCATTGAATAGTAAACCTAGATACAACTAAAGAAATGTGCACAAGTAGTGGCTGCGTGCTATGAACAGCTATCACGTTTCATTGACCTCTCTCTCAGGTTTGCGTGCTGTATCCTATGTATTTCTGCCACGTTTGTAATATTTTGCCTTGTAACAGAATGTACAAGAGTATTTCCTCTATAGCTACAGCACCTGTACCGTTTTAGTTACGTACATGTTGTGGGTCGTTATATAATTTATTGTAATTTTCTGTGATTTTTTTCCTTGGTCTGGAATTCTGAGAAAAATGTGGTAAATGTACTGGAAATCAGAATTGGAATCTGGCTGGACACCCTGATTTGATTTGATACTTACTGTATTGGGTGATTATGGCATATTTCTTGTATGTTGCCTTCTCCAAGCAAAATATTTTTGATATCTTTTTTTAGAGTAAAGTATGAGGACTGGTGTAATCCTTGTTGGTTCCTGTAATATCATATTTCCTGTGGTGGTTTTGTCCTTCCTGGATTATGTTTAAACCTTAATGTTTTTTATTTAAGTAGGATGAATATGTTCAAATTGTAATGTAGTCTATCATGTCGTCGTCAAAAATAGCACAAAAATCACTATTTTAAAAAATGCAGCTATTAGAGGTGTGCTAATAGTGGATTTTTGTTTTCAGACTTTATCAGGGTGGCGAGCGACCGGGAAAACCGGGAAAAGTCAGGGAATTTAAGACGTCTGGAGAAGTCGGAAAAGTCAGGGAATTCTCTTAAAAAACCTGGAATTTCAAAATTTGGTAAAAGAACATTTCCGCGATCAGAACGTACCATTTTCTTGGTACATGTACCAATTTTATAGATCCATAATATTTTTTCATACCGATATTGTAGTTGTGTGGAACAGTGGAATTTACGTGTGGTACCAGTTTGTCTCAAATACAATTTTTTTGGCGTTTTGTACCATAATTTTCAGTGGTTCCCACCAGTGTTGGGAGACTAATAGTTTCCCTGACAATGTGTTATGTTGTTTTCAAGTTTCCGCAGTGGTAAAAAATTTCTTTCTCGTTGTGTTTCTTGCGTACTGTTTGCAAAATGTCGTAAATTTTTATGAATTGTTAGTTAATAACGTGGGGTTGTGTTCTTTTTCCCCAAGAGTTCGTAGTAGAAATTGTATGCGTGGACTTGGCAACATAGGATTCTCAATTCACTTTTGTTCTTAACATGCGACATACTGATACGTTTGTAATCGTTGTCTGTTGTTTGTGTACTTGGCGTGGCGCGAATATTTTTCTATGGTTCGTGCGAGTATTTATATCTTCTCATCTTGTCTGAAGTCCGTGGTTTTACATTTAAATTGTATTTTATCTACTGTACCGCGTAATGGAGGAACACGCCTGAACTTTTTGGCTAGTGCAGTGACAAAGGTGTGTTAAAAAGTTACAGCGTGACGTGATCTCGTGTGTGTTCATGAAAATGATTTAAGTGCATTAAAAATATCTGGAAATGTATGTACAATGTGTGTTATGTCCGTGCTACATTGACCGTAAAGTAGCCGTATAGAAATAATAGTAACCGCACTGTGATGAATAGACAGGTTTCTATCCCTGTTACGGTCCTACGGTGGCTAAGTAACGGTACGGTATGTTGTAGCATGCATCTCTCAAAAGTGTTTGTTCAATTTTTACTGTTATTTATTACAGCGATTGTAGCACGGCCTTTATTTCCACAGCGTAATTAATTTAGGGAAATCAGTCATGACAGGAAGAAAGAGACTGTATTAGTTACACGATCTTACTACTATTAAATGAATCGTGAAGATCCTGGTGATAACTCTGCAAGGTGCAATTCGTGCAATGTTAATTTTTCTTTTTAGCAACATGGGCCGGCGTTCTGTTTTGAGCCACATTGAAGGCAGAAAATCGTAAGTAGACTGGGAGTTGAAACTGTGAAAGTAGGCCTAGGTGCTTCTTTAAATCTGTACCATGTGAAACAACAATGTTTCCAGATTAGTGTCACAGCAAAGAAACTTCACGTTTGGTCTTGCGTCATATTTCATGAATGAAATGAGTTAATTGCTAGAGGGGAAGCAAATTGTAGTTTGTTTCGACGAATCATTGAACAATGTTTTTCAAAAACATCAAATGCACATTACAGTATATTTTTGGAATTCAAAGAATGATGGTGTAGTGACCAGGTATTACACGTCTGTTTTTAGACAATTTATTAAAGGCTTTTAATTCTGGTATCAAGAGTTTTTCTCTCCATAACTTCACAACAGCATTTTAAAAGTGGAAAGTGAATAGGCATAAGTGAAAATTGTTGTAATTGAATATTTCTGTTGCTTTGTAAATAATGAAGATATGATATAATTTCTGCAATGTGAAGTTATGTTGATAAGTAGTGTTCAGCTTCACAAAAAAAAATAAATATTAAGTATCGCTACCCATCATGTACTGGCCAAACTATTAATTTTAGACATAGTTTATTATGAAAAATGTTTCTACGGACATGAGTAGTCCTACGTAATTTTTTGTTAGGTTAGGTTGGTGTAAGTTGTCTTAAGTTATGTTAAAGTTAAATTAGGTTACAAACATTAAATTTGGTTCCCTAACCTAAATTAGGCAACCTAACAAAACATTTTACGTAAGGCTTTTAGAGACATTGGAAGTAGTCCTACATAAAAAAAATTTACCAGACCTAACACCCTAAATTAACCTAACAAAATGTTATTTTACGTAGCACTACTTATAACGTCCCTAATATCAGTTTTCATAAATAAACTATATGTCTAAAATCAATACTTTGGCTGGTACACGATAAGTAGCGATTCTTAATATTTACCCAAAAAAAATTTGTCGCGATTAAACCTGGTTAATTTTATTGATATTTTGTTGGTCAGTGAAATAAGAGCAGCTGACCTGGAAAAGTCAGGGAATTTTTTTTAAAGGTTTTGCTAGCCACCCTGTTTATGTAATCCAATATTAAAAATAGTCAATTGTGCATAGCTGCTAACTCTCACGATTTTGGCGTGAGGCTCACTATTTGTAGGTACATGTCACGCCCTCACGACTGGACGTTATTTTCCCACTTTTTTTTTTTTAACCGGAAACCTTTTCGTGACGTATGTTGCATCTATAACGATACAGTCACACTTGATTAGTCGATTTATCGCATTTGGTCTCGATTCGACCTCTCGTTCTTCTGTTTTGTTAGTTAATGGCGGCCGTGGTGGTTTCTCGTTGCATCAATGCTAGAGTTGGTTATGTAGTGAAATTAACATATATTTTTCGTGTTTATGATGTCACGACAGTGCGGTATGAAGAAACATTTTAAAACAACTTTCCACAAGTTATACACAGAAGACTTTCCACACATCATATCATTGCGTAAAGGTGAAAACTGCGTATTGTGTGGCGTGCCATTGCGATTTTTCACTCGCGCACGCAGGAAGAAACGACGTATTTAAACACTGTCAAACAAAAAAACACATTGACAGTGTTAAGTGCATTGATTCAAATAAAAAAAAGAACTTAATTTCTGACTCGTCTGAAAACCATATGATTCGTGCAGAATGTTTATTCACGTTATTTATCGTGGAACATAAATTGCCTGTGCCGATCTCGCGGGCCCTTTGTTCAGGAAAATGTTTCCGGACTGTGAAATTGCAAAAAAAAAAATATTGCTGTGCAAGAACTAAAACATCTGTTATAATTGCTGAAATGGAAGCTGAAACTCACACAACTAATGTTAAGATTTTGAAAAGCGAACTTTTTTCAGTGGCGACGGATGGGAGTAATCAGGGCGATGCGAAGCTGTACCCCATAGTGGTTACTTTCTACAACAAGGAGAAATTTGAAATTGTGAGTACTTTGTTGTCTGTTCCGGTTTTAGAGTGTGATTTGACAGGTTTAAATATTTGCAACCTTCTCCTTACAGATTTGAAAGAAAATGGAGTCCCCCTTTCTAACTGTCTAGCCCTAAGTACAGATAATGCACCAGTGATGGTTGGTAACAAAAGTGGAGTTGCTAGTATTCTGAAGCAAGAAATACCAAACTTAATTGTAATTGGATGCCCTTGCCACCTAATAGATTTAGCTGCTGAAAAAGCTGCTGCTTGTATTCCTGTAAAAATTTATGAAATGTTAGTTGATATTTTTTACTATCTGCAAAAGAGTGAGAAGCGCAAAGAACAACTAAAACAGTGACACAGATGTAAATAAGATACTGAAACATGTATGCACACGTTGGTTGTCTTTGGGAAGGTGTTTGGGACGGTTAGTGGAACAGTGGCAGCCCCTAACAAGTTTCTTTTTGAAAGAAACTAAATCTAGTCATAGAAACGAGGGCACTGCAAGTTTGCAGAGCTATCGAATTCCCAAGGTTGAACATTTGCAAGAAGTTAAATGTGATTCACAGTCCACAAAATATGTAGGCCTAGGTCATGATGTTCAACCAGAAATTTATAAACAATCGTCGAAGAAAAGACAGCTTGACTCTTCTGTAACTGTTCTGAAGAAATCCAAATCAGCCTGCGCTAAGAAAGGTAACCCTAACAAGCAGAATATTACTAGGCAGACTTCTGCTACAAAATCAGAATTGGATCATCTCTCCAGGGAGGAAAGAATTTTCATGTTCATGTCGTCAGACCTTACAAAAACATTGTTTATTTGTCCTGAATGTTATACCAGTATTTGAAAAGTCAAATACATTTTTGCAATCTGCTGAACCTCTTATTTACACTCTCAGGTCGATTTTGACAGATTTGTTTCGAGATTTAGTTGCCAGATTTTTAGTCGCATCAACTTCTATTCTGGGTGTTGACTGTATCACAACAAAACTAATCAAAAAGATGATTCAGATTTGGTGATAGGCAGTGCCGCTCACAGATCATTAGAGAAGCTTGATCAGAAACAAAATGAAATATTTTTTTCTTCTGTTAGGAAATACTGTGTGTGTGCATGTGATTACATGTTGCACAAGTTTCCACTTAAAACTGATACACTGACACATGCAGTAGTGGCAGACATGAACTCTATTCGTACTGCTTCTTTCTCTAGTCTTAAGATTCTTCATTGCAAAGTTTCCCAGCATTGTGGCGTAGAATGAAGATGTGGATATGGATTCAGAAGTAGACTTATTGGAAACTGAGTTTTGCTCCTTTCAGGTGCAAGAGATCCCAGAAGAGGTGGCAAAACAAAGTAGAATGGATACAAAGTGGTCATTGGTGGGACAAATAAAAAATCCAGACAATTCTTTAAAATATGCCAGACTTTCCAGGGCAATGCTTGTAGTTCTGTGTATTCCACGCAGCAATGCAGAGTGTGAGAGGATTTTTTCTCAAATTAAGAAGACAAGAACCCAATTCAGAGCATCAATGTCTTATGCAACTCTAGAAAAACTGGTCAAACTGAAATCGTAACAGGGAAGACTATGAACAAAATTTTGATGCAAATTTTTTGAAGGCGGCCAAATCTTCAACATGCACTTCATTAAAGAAGTAAAATTATCAGCATTTCATTTCGTAGGTCTGTTATATTTGTGTTGAAATATGAACATAATCTCAGTTTCCATTTACTTTATCGAACTTTATGAAAATAATTTTGTTTTGTGAGATTTTCACCAATGAACTACAAATGTAGGTAAGTTGATAGAATTTGTTCCTGTTAATTGTTGGAAATAGTTTCGAGTGATTGTTGTTAATATTTGAAAGTGATTTTTTTTTGTAATTGTGCATTTATACAGTGTTTACATACCTGAGTGCCTATAAAACATTAAGTTATTAGATATTTTTAAGTATTTTCATGTAACGAGCACTAAAATTCACAAAAAAAAATCCTCAAGATTTTGGATTTCTCAGGGTTGGCAGCTATGATAGTGTTTGAATACTTTCAAATTAGAACATTTGTTAGTAACTAAATATTTTTGCATTCTAAATATATCTTTTGTGCTACTTGACAAGAGTATCTAAATTCAATAGCAGTAATTTTTTCCTTCCAATTATAATATGTATTAAGTTATAAAAGCAAAACTAGCTAGTGAAAATTATTGATACCACAAATATGAATAGTAGGCATAAAGCATCTAGCATACCTGCCAACCCTCCCGCTTTAGGCGGGAGACTCCCGATTTTCGATGCGATCTCCCGCTCTCCCGATTACACATTCAAATCTCCCGCTTTTTTGTTTTAAGACTTAGTTTGTGTTTTTGTCGTTAATTTTGTACGTCAATAGGTATTCCGTCGTTCGTACTATAGCATGGGACTATCCCGCACAACGTATAGGTATTGCAGGTCGTACCATAATTTGTGTAGGCCTATATGATATTTTAGCTCATTTATTCACAGGTTAATTTTTATGTACAATATATAATTCAACTAGCGTCAGTGGTGCAATAATTCTGGAGTTGTTTTATCGTACGCACTTGTCATTGGTGCTTGTTAGCCAATCCTAAAAGTTTCTATAGTGACGTTGTCTAACATGGCGGTATCGGTGTTTACGTGTTTTTTTTTATCACAGCACAAGCATAACATTAGTCGTGAATGTGTTCGGCTATTTGTATTTTATGAAACTGGTTGTTTGATATAATTATTTCATACGCGTTAGGTTTATTCACTCGTAAAGTTTGCTACAACATCAATGGCGCTCAGTAAAGTGAAGTATCTTGCCTTGTACAAGAAGACATTCAGTGATGAGTTTCCAGGCATTTTACCATCTAGAAAAGGTCAACATTCTGCATTTTGTACATTATGTCGCTGTGATTTTTCCGTTGCGCATGCCGGAAAGGGTGATATTGTAAAGCATATAAAAACTATGAAACATGCAGACAACGCCAAATCCATAGCATCAAATAAGAAGTTGGATGTTTATCGGGACACGAATCGTAAAGAAGATAGTGTAACCAAAGCCGAGTGTTTATTTACGTGTTTTGTTTTAGAGCACAATTTACCATTTAGTTGTGCTGACCATGCTAGTGTACTCTTTAAAAAGATGTTTCCAGATAGTGACATTGCGAAAAAATATGTCTGTGCTCGCACGAAGACGTCTGCTATTGTGACGGAAATTGCAAAGTCAGAAGAAGAAAAACTTGTGTTGACACTGCAGCAAGATACAGTATATTCATTGGCCACTGATGGAAGCAATGATAGCGATGCATAACTGTATCCTGTGGTTGCTACTTACTACAATAATGAGACACAAATGATTGAGAGTTCTGTGCTGTGTGTTCCTATATTGGAGGTTGATTCCACAGGTTCAAATATTTCAAAGATTGTATTGGATTCGTTAAAATCGCAGAACATTGCTCCCCAAAACTGTATAGCATTTAGTACTGACAATGCTCCAGTTATGGTGGGTATAAAGAATGGTGTAAGTACGCACTTAAGGAAAGAGATGCCCAATATGTTTGTAATCGGTTGCCCTTGCCATCTGATAAATTTGGCTGCAGAAAAAGCTTCTGCAACCCTTCCATGCAATATTGATGAAATATTTATTGATATATTCTTTTATTTGGAGAAGAGTACCAAGCGAAAAGATAAGTTGAAAATTTTTCAGAAACTTCACGACACTGATGTAAAAAAAAATTCTTAAACATGTGTCAACACGTTGGCTATCGTTGGGGAAATGCCTATCAAGAATATTGGAACAGTGGGATGCACTTGTGAGTTTTTTCCATTCTGAGGTTAAGGAGAGACCGAAGCAATTATCAGGAAAGCTGGACACTTACAGAATACCCAAAAGTTCTAAAGCAGTGAATTCTGGTAGTAGGCCTAGTTGTACATCTCAGGATTCTCATAAGCGCAGTTGTAATTTTGCAGCACCTGCACCAAAAAGTCAGAAAACTGTTCATGAATCAGTTAGTGAAGCTAAGTCTGTTACCAATTTGTCAAGAGAAGAGAGGTTATTCATGTTTTTGACTTCAAAATTGAATAAATCATTTTGCTTGTTCCTACAAAGTATTTTGCCAATTTTTGAGAAACCGAATGAAGCTTTGC
>PNEQ01015908.1:0-23370 GCA_003012365.1 Medauroidea extradentata
CACCTACTGCCAATCAGCGTGAGACAGCTGCTCTGCTAGTCGGCAGCCAGGCCAATAGGAAACCTGTAGTAACATGCAGGAGCCAAACAGACACGGGGCTGGAGTCTACAGCCTCGGGCAGCCAATAAGCGGCCAAGTTCGCCTATATCAAACGAGCCGCCACGTCATTTCACGTCTGTATTACTATTTAGTCTGTGGCTTAGTCATGTGAAGTTTGTTTTGAGTTTTTCGGCATTTGTCAGACTGTTCTCACTCGGGAGCGTCGGTTCTAAGTTTTCGACAATGATGTGAATTCTGTAGAAATTAAAGTAATCTTGTAGCAAAACTGTTTGGTGCGGATTTTTAAGTTTATTAATAAAAACAGTCTCGCCAACAAGGTATTAGTTATTTGAGTAGCCTTCTGAAGTACTGTATCAACTGAACACTATACGATCACAACTGGCCACGTGAGAGGTTAAGTAAGTCAATAACGACGTGGGCTTCAGAAAATCCAGTCGCCGACGCGTTACATTTATGGTGCCGTGGCCAGGATTTGTGGTTGACGGCAATGTAAGTATTTTCATTCAACCACCCGACCCATCACACAGTTGGTTTTAGTGGCATTCATAAAACCGGGCAATGATAATTTTGTGGTTTACAAGTCATTACGCAACGACTAGTATGAGAGATAAAATAATTTCACAAGAGCAAAATTTAGTCACAATTTATGTCTAAAATAAGAAAAAAATATCTAGCACAAATATAAAATAGAAATATGTCTTGAAAACTGGTGTATACCGCACCCTAACTTAATGCTACTGTGTGTCTTAAAATGTTATTCATAGTCAGAATAGTAAACAAAATATAAAATGAAATCGATGGCAAATAAGGAGTTGAAATTGAAATTAATTGCTTTATTGCACACCGCACACACACACATATATAAATATACACATATACATGCACACACACATACACACACACCCGTATATATATATATATATATATATATATATATATATATATATATATATATGTATAACGTGAACTGAAACCAAACCATTTAAACTTTTCATAATTAAAATTTTATTTTATACAGTTTAAGGTGGAATGTTAATACATACATGCTTTGATAAAGGTTCACACATATATATTTTTTTGATCAGTTACTTTAATTACGTTGCATTGTCGCAAAAATATCAAATTACTTCTGAACAGGAACAATAGCGTTCAAAAAAAAAGCGCGGTTCAGTAGTAAAATTTTCCACGTGTTTTCCAAATTGTAACCGAGCGAGGTGGCATAACGGTAACACGTTGGACTCACATTCGGGAAGACCCGGATTCGATCCCTAGTTTCAGCTATGCTGATATCGGTTTTCCGTGGTTTCCCGAAATCACTCCAGGCGAATGCTGGGATGGTTCCTTAAAAACAGCCATGGCCGACTCTTTTCCCAGCTCCTGTCATTGCATTGTCCCAAGTTGTGTGTCGCCGTCTCTAATGACCTCGCTGTCCACGAGACGTAAAGCCCACTTACCCTGCTCCGTACTGTAAGATATTTCCTTGCCAAGTGAAATAATAATAACAACGTTAAGATATTGATTTGTATAAGTATGTAAACATTTTAAATTTTTATACTACTATGCATTGTCAAGAAGTTAAGTATTGTTTGATATTTCAGTGTTAGATTAGAGGTGATGTAGGGGGGGGGGGGGGCTGTGCAACGGGTAACAGGGTTAGGAGTGTCAAGGTGGAAGGTAAGTTGTAGAAACTGCGTGGTTATACTAAACACACTGTTAAAAATTTCCGTAAATTCACGGAAATATTTACAGAAAAGTACTGTAATTTTACGGAAGTGGCTTCGGTATTTTATGTTTACGGAAATTTGTCCGTATTGCCAGTTTTACGGATGTTTGACGGTAACTTTCCATAAATTCATGAAAATATGTTTCTGCAATTTTAAAGCGTATTTTACTGTGTTTCTTAAAAAAAAGTGGCATTAATAATAACCATGAATCCTGGAGTTACTGTGCATGCACAATGGTGCTAAACAAAAGGAGACGAGACAAGCTAAGGTAATGTAAGTTAAGTGCTGCTTCCTGGTTGTCCACACTTTGCCGCGAAGAGAAGAGCAATACAAACAAGGACTTGTATCGCGCATGGACAAAGGGCCGAACAGTCCAGTAAGTGACGGAAGTGTTCAGGGTAGTGACCACATGGGCGGTTTGGCCGAACTGGGAGCAAAACTGTTATAAGATGCATTTGAATAGCAATAGTCCCCCCTCCCCCGGGCGCTGCTAATGGGCACTAGGGCCATTAGGGAGGGGGGTGTCCTAGGCTGGGATTGGTTGTTCGGGTCTTTCGGTACGAATAGCACCTAAGTGCCATGAGGTCTGTGATTGGCTGACGGCTTAAACACCGCCCTAGAAGGGGTTGGGCAGGGTGTGAGGGGGGAGAAGTGAGGGGAAGGGACAGTTTTGGTACAAATTATGCCTAAACACCATGAGGGGGAAGTGGATGTGTGCCCCCTCTCCCGCACCCTATGCTTGTACTAGCCTATCTCTACCCTTATGGCACACCCCCTCCCTGTCATAACCCCCTTCTTATGATATACCACTGTCCTGTCTTAAAGCATACCCCTGTTGGCTCTCCTGCCCCCTCCCTTTCCTTATGACATACGCTTCTAGCCTACCCCACTCAATGGCCACACGCGTTTTATATTCTCATTGCTTCATCACAGCTGAAAAAAATCGCACCTGTACTCTGTGCTACACACTAGGGTTTATGAACCTTTAAAGTTATTTATTTCTATAGACTAAAATCTTTTTGTCATAAAGTAACTAATGAAGTTCTCTAAAATCAGGATGTCAAATACAAAAGTTGTCTCCTATAAAGTTGATATCTTACCACTGCACAGAACTCACTTACTGATAAATTATCACTGTGGTACAGTGGTTAGAGCTTCTATAAGGTCGTGGGTTCGAACCACAGCGAATTCGAAAATTTTTTTAGAATATTGAATAGTGCGTAATAATCATGATTAATCGTAGTTGATAAGAAAATGTAGTATTTCTGGAAAATGGAGTGCTAGTAGATTTAATATTTTTGCGGAAAACGGATTGTCCGTAATTTTACGGAGGGTTCCATCATCAAGAAAAACTGAGTGTCCGTTACTTTACGAAGATTTCTGGATAATTTTTTGCCAGTACTTTTCTGTAATTTCACGGAAATTTTTCTAACAGTGCACCTTCGTTCTAGGTAACTTATAGCTAAATAAACTTTGACGACTTGATGAATACAGCAAACACGAACACTGACGGCATAACTGGATTCCAATAAATAAATAAATAAAACACAGATTAACCTGGCAGACTTTTTTTGTATTGTACGAGTAGTCCCTACTCGTTAGTTCATATCTGTTTACTAATTGGGTCGTTTGTCCCTCACACGAAACATATCTAAGCGAATACAGTAACGCATAAATATTTACCATCTTATCAATCAGAGGAGCAGCAGTAGCGAAAGCATTGAATCCAACGACTGGAACAGCCAAACCATCTGCCAGTGTAGATTTAATTCCTGTATCCACTGGTTTGCCTTCTTTAAGGGCCGCTGAAAAACTGGGGCACTTCTCAGATTCCACGCCCTAAAAGAACATAAACAGTCACAATTTTTTGCTAGTACCGAGATGTTTTAGGGATAGATTAAATTTCACAATGCATTTGTTCAGTTTTACATTTGTTTACACTATGTAGGACAGTCAAGACAACAAGGTGATGATGTCTTTCTAGTTTGTTGTAGAAACTATTTTTCGGATACATTATTTAGCACCTGACTAACATAAAACTTAATTGTAGCCGGTTTTTAATATTTTCACTAAATAGGTAGCGAAACCGTAAGTAACCTTATATCTTGTTAAATAAATAAGAATGTCGTGGGAAATCTTTATAACTTTAAATATGTTAGTAAAATGTAGTGTCAGATTTAGTGTTACACATTTAGAGTATGTAATAAGAAGAATATAAAACGAAAGCTTACGCAAGCAAATGTACATGTAAGCTTATGAATACGCAAAAATATACATACCTAAATGTAAACACATGAATATAATGACGTACGGAAAATGTATGCTAACTATGCAAGCAAGTATTATTTCCTTTATATATTCAAATACACGAATCTGCTCTTCTGAGTTTGATCAGAATTATCCTTAACTATCATAAGGATATTTCTCTGTAATTGGTTTATTTTTATTCTTAAAATTTGCGACATTGAAGTTTTCTTTTGTAGGAAATTAATGGTCATATTCTTATTATCCTAGTTTTTTTTACAAAAGCCATCATCGTGGCCATTATAAACTGTTCACGGCAATTTAAACACATTAAAACAGTCTTATACAATAATAATTTATTTTATTTTTGCCTCGGATGTTAGCTGTTATGTACTGCAAACTCAGTAAACATATTATATTGCTGAGTTGATAGTAGGAAGGCATACACTTGCTGAAAAGAAAAAAAATATTGAAGGCAGAAAATGTCTTCATTTTATTGTTACTAGTTTATATTGACCTTTTTTGGGCTTGACTTTATTTATAACATTCGTGAGACGTTACTGAGGCAAAAATATTTTATAAACAGATGCAGTGCTAGTAGAAAAGAAAATATTGATTGCTAGGGACCTGAAAAATTAGTTTATTTCTTTTACGCACACGTTAGAATTCCAGCAACTGAAAGTTGGTGTCACTTTCGTAATTGGCCTTTGACTTATTTGCCGAGATGATGGTGTTTGCTGGATTTCAACGCACGTTCCACGTATGAAAAGATTACTGAGTTTCGCTCGTACGTACAGCTGTTACCTTTTTGACTAAGCCAATACGAATCCCGCTGTTACAATATTTGCTGCCTATTATTTGTTTGCAGTCAGCTACGTTGTGCCAGACGTACATCACTCAGTCATACATATCACAAGGCGCTAAAGTGTTTTCACGGGTATGTTGTCACAAACAATTTTCGCGATATACCATATCTCTACTTATCTGACTTCCCCTGGATGTCTCTGAGCCAACAATAACAACATACCTTAACGTGTCCCATACCACTGTGTCAGCCAGCAGATAATAAACAAATGTTTGCTTGAGTACACAGGTATTCTTGGAGGCTATCCTACACGTCAGTGAACCCGCGATTTTTTCCCGTCTCTATAGTTCATTCGCCAAAAAGTGAAAGTTGTAGTTTGTAAACAAGAGTGTGTGATACTAGTATAAGTGGTAAGGGGCGTACAAGCTACTAACCAGTGCACGCTGCTGCAGTGTGACGAGAGTTAAATTGGTGACTGGTCAAGCGAGTGTTCGTACTGTTTTCTGATAGTGTCGAACGTAAGTAAACTCATGTACGCCCAACTAGGGCAGTTATGTACAGTTTATTCACATATCGATCGTATATCGTGATACATACACTGCATGTTCGGTATAGTAATTATATCTAAACCATGTGCAACATGAATGATATTAATTACATCTAAACTTCGCATAATGCCTATAAAATGGTCAGTGTCCATATATAGTATGTGACGGTTTTTTTAAAAGTTATGATGTCAATATAGTAATGTGAAGTGAATGTATTTTAAACATTATTTTACGGATTCCGTAACACTGTCAGTTTCACAATACAGATGGTTTGATAATAGCGATGGCTTTGATAATGTTAATGAACGTCTACTGCTTAATATTATATATTTATACTTCGAAGTGCAATATAAATATTTAATTTTAATTCCCTGTGTACCTTTATTGTTGAATAATCTTTACGTTACTTAATTCTATTTTGTCTGTCGTTTCACATGTTATTGTTAACGTTCATGAATATAATAGTTACCATATGTGTGTTAATAATAGTGTCGATAATTTTACATTTCATCCATAGTATATTGGTATGACAGTGTCGTCTACCTAAGAAACATGATTTTATGCCCAGATTTCTTCATTGTGTATCGTGCTGGACGATGTCACTGTTTAAAGAGATTTCTTGGGGTTCAGCATACCTATCTCATTCATACTCATAGGTTCCCACGACTTTGTGTTCATACTCGCCTAAATACCACCAATTCATGCATGTATTCTACTCTCAATACCTGTCTGCCACTACATGTGGAGAGCATTCCGGACTCCCCTGATTACAAGCTGCAATCACGTGAACACTGCGTGTTTTCACTGACAGACCTTACCTTCTATCACGTGCATTTGCTTCGCACGTTCTCACTTAAACGCGAATAGACAGTAGTGATTGTTTAATGGGTAGCGGATATGTCTGGTATGTTAAATTATTGAAGCAATGAAAATGACCATTATGTGGGCGTAATTGTTACTTCGGGAGACTTTTCAATTTGCATCCCTAAATACGCTTGGGCACTTTTTTTGACTACATGTGACTCACAAAAAAATTAATTTTGCTAATGAACGGAAGAAATGCAATGCAGAACATTAGCTATCCATGTGAAAATATTGCCACAAAATCAAGCAGAAAATTTAAATATAGGGGATTCCTAAACTTGCTATTGAATGTTCTTGACAAATATGGGAATGATATCTGCGTGTCCACAGCTGAATAAAACATGAAGAATGTTGTGGCACAAACAAAGACGTTAAATAAATGAAATCATCCTACAAACATGATACTTTGGTTAAGAAAAAAATGTTGCCAATGTTGAAGGCACTATCGTTATAGTGGTTCGGGATAAAGTGAGCACGTTGAAACGCTAGTTACTTCTTTCTTGTCGGTTAGTTAATATTTTCTTGCCACTTTTCACACAAACAAAGCAACCCAAGTAACAATGAAGTGAATAGATTCTACCGTTCTCAAAAGTTAACGCCTGTGGTAACAAAAAATTTAATAATTATTTTATTAGACAAGGTGGTCAACAAGAATGCCCATTTTATCGCGAAATACCTGTATAAATTTCAAGTCGATACAGAAGAAGGCAGTACGGAAGCAGGGCTGTAGTTTCATATTTCGATACTGCAGTATCTTACTCGTCGCAAATTAATAATACTGCTGCTGTGAATACACCTGGTAGTAAATGAATCCTGTGTCTTGGAAATAAAACCTTTACATGACATGTTGGCGACTGCAATACGGGACAGTAGACGAGTGCCAGTGTTCTATTTTACCATTTTTAAGAAGTAACCAAAATGCATTCCAAGTCTTATATGTGTCGTAACGAAATAGTAAAACTCTCGTTTATACTTTCGTGAGATAACAATTATGATTTCAATAAATTTGGTAACAGTTGTATAATAATATAAAAGGTGTCATAGTAAGGTCCTACATAAATAAGATTTCGTATCAAGGTCTTCTACAGTTGCGGATGAAAAGTAGGGAATCCATGACCTCAAAGTACCCATGGTTCTGAGTCATTTTAATGTTTTACCTGTGTCTTGCACTTATTTTAAGTTTCGTGTACAATTATTTTCATTTTAAATGTAGTACTTCGATTTTTCCCAGGAACTTGACATTACAGTAAACTTATAATTTATGTAAATATGTAATGTTTAAAGTAATGTTTATAATGCTCGTTCAAACGTTAAAGCTATGCCATCATAAAATGTATTTCGTCTAACTGGTCTACTTTGACATGGCAAACTGGAATAGACGACTTATTTGATGGTATAGTTTGTCTGTATATTTGATTTCATATATTAAGTAATCGATTGTGTGATTACTGCTATCCTCAGCATGTCTTACAGTTTTACGAAACTGAAGGAGTGAATGAGTGACTGTTTGTTTGGTTGAATGAAATATCTTGAGGCAAAATTTGAGAGTGATTGGTCGGAATAACTAATATTTTCATATTACACGTAGATGTGAGATCTAATATTGTTTGTTGGTAATGCTGGTATGGTAATTCATAATATTCAGTTTGTAATGTGATGTATGTGTGTGTTTTAATAAGGGGTACTTTAAATTTGTTTGGATTGTTGGATATGAATGTGTGGTATGTTTCTTGTGTACGTATGAGTGAATGGCACTTAGATTTTCATTGCGAATGGCTGATTCGTCAGTATGGTTGAATTCTTGCTAAAAAAAATGTAGGCTGTGTGTATATCTTTACCGAATGATTACGTTATGGCTGGAAATACGGGCTGAACAGTATAGCATGGCTTTTAAACTGGTTCATTAGTATTCATGAGTGTGGTTTTGTTTGATGGGATATTTTTATTGTTATGAATTATACGTATTACGATAAGGTCGCGGTATGCTTAGCTCAGTATGGCTAAAAAATCTTTAAGGTAGTACTGAAGTGATAAAGTATCTACCAGGTCATCTATACCAGGATGATTAAAGTTGCGCTTATAGTAATGTATATGATATGTTTGTTGACGGTCTTTTAACGTGAAAAGATAGTTGTTAACAAGGTTTTACGAATGGATTTCCCGTTCAAAAGCTTGTTTTGTATGCATATTTACCAAGGATTTACATTTTGGTTGCTCTTTACTGTATAGTTTCTTGGCCTGCGTGACATTGGGAGGAGTGAATTGTTTCTAGATACACTTTAGTTGTGGTCGAAATTACAGGTGGTAGGTGTTACGGTTGTATTACAATGGTATTTGGTATGGCCAGTGTGAGTTTTATTATTGCAAAATACGCTGATTTAAGTTTAAGTTTTCCAAATGGTATAGATGGCCAATAAATTTCCAAATATATCTCCCCATATCTCACCCTTATAGAACTAAAATCCTGAAATACTGTCATATGAAATCAGTTTTTTAAATACACACAATTTTAAAACTTTTTTAAGCAACTAATTTTAGTTCCTACCAACTACATAATAAAACTTACTACACGTAATCAGAAAGTGACGCCATTTTTTATTTAATCTTTCCGTTTACCTGCACGTTTCCTTGTTCTATAGTTCAAAATTCCACCGAGTGATCCCATCAAATACATTGACCAGTTAAAGCATGAAATTTACCATTTAATTGCGGAAAAAGCTACGCGTGAATTTGCGCAGCTAACAATATTTTTTAACGAAATATCTTTAAATAGTTATGTAGACATAGTTTGCCCTCCGACATTAAAATAACTTACTATTAATGATAGCTCACTCATGTGTTTATCGATAATATAGATAGCAGTATTATTTCTAAGGTAATGTAGATGAATAGCCCTGTGTAAGTAAAGGCACATAGCAAAGTTTATTTTATAGTACACAGAGGAAAGATACCAACTGGTTGGAAATAAGAACAAAGCGTGGCTTTAAAACGCATACGTTACCGTGAACTATGATAGCTCAGAGTTAACTTTAGAGTGCTTAAAACGCTATTACAAAAACTAACTGAACATGTTCTAATTTGAAGCCACACTGTGTTCCGGCAGTCTCACAATTATAAATACACATTGCAGTGGCAAAGCATGGGGAGCAATCACTATACACAGTGAAGAGAAGAGATTTTGGTCAGTTCTTAAACATCTATGTCTTTAGAGCTGGTGATGGGTGACATAATGCGATTATGGAGCAAAGCTGGAATGAAGGGGCAGGACAAACGGGAGATCCCCGAGAAAACCCGCCGACCAGTGGAATCGTACGGCACGATTCCCACATGTGAAAATCTGGGGACCGATTCCTCTGGGAATCGAACACAATTCTGAGTTGTGTGTGGAACCATTATAATTGTAGGTCCAGAGAGTGCAAGAGACAAGAATTAATGTTTCATTCACACAAGCTGAGTGACAGCAAATTTCTCTATTAGCGAATTCCTGCAGGGGTGTCAAAGCCATGCTTCCCTGTTCCTACTATTTTTGTGATTATTGTTTAAGCTAAAACGATATCACAAATATGTTTGCCGGTTTGTTAAAAAATTATTATTGTCATAATACCTCATTTTCAAAGACAAGAAATTACACGATTTAGACTTATTAGTAGAGGCACGAGTATTTCACGTTTTCATCTGGCAACAGTCTATACTTCTAAGTTCTATACGTGTACCGGCTGAAGCCGAACATCCATTGGCTTCTAACAGTACAAACGTGTAGCACGTGATATACCCACGACTTGTTTCAGTATTTATAACTAAACTTGCAGTGGTCAAATGTGTGTTGAAACCGTTTACGTCTAATCACAGAATGAGGATTGGAGTATACGTTATTGACGTTCAATCTGACCTATAATCTATACGCGAAATTATCGTGCCTCTACTAATAAGTCAACTGAAAGAAATTTCGTGACTCACACAATTAGCAACAACTATAGTATTTACTGTCTTGAAAAAAAATTAGAATACACGGCGAAAACTGTTGTAAACAAACCTGTCTGAAGAATTTTTGAAGTGTCCTCTCGTTTAGGCTTAAAAATACTTACCGTACCACGAAAAAAAGTAAAAACAGGAGAACATATGAATGGTGAATTTGCAAAACAACGTTAGTCCGAAGTGACAGTTTTGAGAAAACCAAAAACTGTATTGTGTGTTGTTGACATGTATTGTGTTTTCTATTTATGGTGTAAAGCAAACAGATAAATTTTGTAAACATTTTCATTCACTTTAAATAAATATAACATAGTTATTTTTTGTAAAAAAAATTATTAATATGCTGGAGTTAAGTTGTTTTGCAAATTCACCATTCATATGTAATGTGCTCCGAGTGTATTGCTTTGTCTAGTACAGCTTCCCTCCTAATGTGACCAGGTTTCGCCACAAACACTTTGATATTTTTAAAATAATATTACGGCATACAATCTTAGGTTGAACTCGATTTAACTCGGGCTGCGGTTGGCACGGTGGCTGTACCACTCGCCTCCCACCAATGCCATCCGTGTTCGATTCCCTGGTCCCCGGATTTTCGCATGTGGGACTCGTTCCGGACGATGTCGTTGGTCGGCGGGTATTCTCAGTGATATTCCGTTTCCCCCGCCCCTTCATTCCGGCGCTCCTCCATACCCACATCACATCACCCATAAGCAGCACTAAAGACCTACACTGAAAAAAAATATATACTTATTGGTTACTACAAAATATTTTGTCTTTATGTACCTTACCAAATTTGTTGTGGTGACTAATAAAATTTTTGATGCCCCCAATAAAGTTTAGCAGTGACTACCAAAAATTTTTGTAACCACTGCAAAAATATTTCGTGAGGTCCATATTGACAAAATATTTTGCAGCCACCACAAAACCGTTTTTCCTGAGTAGATGTCGAGTGCTGACCAAAATCTCTTCGTTACACTTCACTTGGTTCAATACCAGACACCAGTGCAGAATAATTGAAAATACTTTCACATAGTATGGCATTAGTTTAACAAATATTTTGGCAATACGCTGTGACATACTATGATCTTGATGTGGGGGAAGAGAGTTTTCACGGCTAGAGCAACGCCTGCTATCAGACCGCCTCCACCCACTGGCACCACCACTGCGTCTATGTTCGCCACTTGTTCTACAATTTCCAGCCCCATTGTGCCCTGGCCGGCCATTATCTGCGGATGGTCGTACCTGAGAACATATGAAACCACAACATGCCATTACCTACGTCGTGAAAACAGAAGCACATTTGTCTAAAAATAAAACAAGTTTACACATCCCGTCTCATTTAATAAAATTTTTAATAAATGTATACATTTCTACATCATAAGTCCTACAATAATTAGTACGGAAATTACATGTGAAGGTCTCCGAAACAGAACAAGAACAAGTTTCTAAGTTGGACCTAGTCTGGATAACGGTGTTACCCATTCTTAGTTGACGGTTGAATAGATGTGCCAATTAGTGCGTCTTCTCCCTAGATGCCTCCAGTTCGCGAGAAGTAGTTGTTGTGAGCCGAGTTGTCGCGAATGAAAGTATCCTGTCCTTGGTGATGTAATTTTCAGGTACTAGTTGTATGTTTACGATGAAAAACTAGGTACGATAATACTGCTTATGTGTTCGGCTCTGTCTATGTAGGGTGACATACCTAATTTCATATGTGGTATTGTTTGGGTGTTATAAATACCCACAAGAAAACGGCGATCTTCTCCTACATTGAACCAGTACGTTTCACATAATTTTTAATACAGTTCCAATTTGGTAGACTAAGTCAAACGACTGGTCAAATTTAGGAGATCGTTAGAAGGTGCGATAATTATTTTGTTTTTAGTAAATAGTATAGCAATTGTTATTTTTAATAGCATGACATGAATGGATAAAGAAAACATTTAGATTTTCCTGAAATATTTAAGAATTTTGAGAGTTTAAACTACTCTTGCCTATTTTTCAGAATGAATGTAAAGGCAAGAGGTTCATATCAGAAATGAATTGATGCTTATGTGGAGAGAGCTCTTTTGCATGCCAGATGAGTGTAATTTGATTAAATGAGGTTCATCGTACATATTTTGTATCTAAGACTACATTGAAATGCTCATACTACACACTCGACTTTTATAATATTTAGCTCATGTTGGGCTTATGTTTTCAGAATGGCGGCCGTTTAAACATGTCGAGATCATTCGAGGTATGTAAAGAAACAATTTCTCCAAACATTCTTAAACTCCATACACATACAACAGGTACAGAGTAAAATCACTTTATTTCGTGTTTTGTTGAAATAATGTTAAAATTTCCAAATAGCGGTCATTCGAATATTTTAGCCTAGTATCTGAAGGGAAAAGAGGTTTATAAAACCACCTTGCTTTGTGAGTGTGGGTCTGTGTCTGTTTTGCATATGCGTTTGTGTGTGTATATCCCTTCTAAAAACTTTTGAATAAGTCAGCCTAATTTTTTCAAAATCAGTACACATGTAGTATTTAAAATTCCTCGGTATTTTTTGCTAATATCTAAAGATTATTTTCCAGATAGAGGCCATTAAAATATTTCTGGTGCTATGTCATATCTCGCGAACATTATGACCAGACCAAATTAAATTTTCTATTTGTTAAGTTGGTTATCTAAGTATTACTTGTAGGAACCTATACAATTATTTTAGGCTGGTATAATGGAGGATAGCCAGACATGATTTGATAAAAAATTAACATATTTCGAGAACATTGTTACCGATTCAAGCAAGGTTTGGCATTTTGATGGGTCGTAACTTACGCTTTGAATTTGTTAGAGTTTATGTTCACCATTTTGGAATTTAGCATGATATGAATATACAAAGACAGCATGCCCTACTTTGAGAACTACTATACCGATTGTCACAGAATTTCAAACTTATAAGTTTCATCAACAAAGCTTTGATTTTGATGTGGTTGAGTGTTACAGATCCGCCATTTAGGAATACAGTAGAACGAGAATAACAAATAAGAATTTTTTGTTATATTTTGAGTACTACAGGACTGACTGTAACCAAATTTTATATCTTGACAGCTAATAACCCAGGCTATAATTTTTGTCCGGTTTATTGTTAAAGCTCCGCCATATTGTGAGATAGAATAAAATAAATAAAACATTTTTTTGGATATTTTATAACCAAAAGTTATATTTTTACAATTTGTCATCATTTCAGCTTTGCTTTAAGAAGGGTATAAAGGCCTATTTGTGTAGGTCCGCCATTTTGCAAAGATAGTTCGGCATGAGCATTACAAGTAATTTTCTTATAGTTTGACTACAAATGAACTGGCGAAAACAACATTTTATTCCTTTCAAAACTATTATCAGAGCTTATCGTAGTGGTCTGCCATTTTGGAAGAGAACACGTCATAAATAATTGAAGCTAAGATTTGGTCATGAAGTACTGGTGGACTGATGGAAACTAGCAAAAGTTTATATTTATAAATTTAATCATTGATAGTTTAATTCTTGTACGCTTTGGTGCTGAAGGCCAACAATATTTTTTTTAAAATAGCATGACGTGGATGGTTAAAGAATTTTTCGTAATATTTTGAGAACTAGTGGTCAAGTACGTTGTTGGTCTATGGTTGCAGGTCTGCTTGCAAGATGCACGACGTGAATAAATTATACTTTTTCCCCTTATATTCCAGAGTCTACTGAACCAAGTTTAACAAAATTGCATACTTTTTAAGAATAATATTAATATGTATTATTGAGCTCGTATTTAGTTGCTTCTATATTATAGGCTCAGTGTCCTCCAGGAGGTGTCAAATAAGTCAAGGTCTGATTGCGAAACTGACTGGAACCTTCAGTTGTTTAAACTTCAACTTGTGTAAAAAAATGCGATTTTTCCAGGTCCCTTAGCATAGCACATTTGAACAATAAAATGTTCAATGTCCTGTACAGTAAAGTTTATTCACAAATAAACGAAAATAAATAAGATTTTTAATTTCATTAAAACGCTTACCCATAATGTCCATGTAAGTATCAGAGATGTTGTGTTTCGTCATGGATAAATTAAATACATTGTAAAATGAGACTTAGTTTTGTGATACGTAATTTATTGCTACATCAGTTACATATTTCAGCTCATCTGGAGTGTTTGTCAGTGATTGTTTTAAATAGCCAATATGAAATGAAAGGAAATAGCATAAAATTTATTCTTTCTCTGTATAAGTTTTAAGATCATATTCTCAGTCCTGAAGACACCAGAAATTATATGTTTGATTGCCAGTACCAGTTTCTGATACAAGCGGTTAAATGTACAGTACGAGAGATTTTTTGTGTGTTGAAATGGGAGTATTTTTACATAAAAAAACAAAGTTGGGTTTATGTATATATATTTTATACATATACAAATGTATGTATACAATATGTATTTATTTTTATTTCATTTATGCCACTTCTTAAAGCTAAGTTTCAAACGAATGTGTAGAATAAAATTTATTTAGTGTAAATAAAGCATTTAATATAATATGCTCACATGAAACAGAACGTATGACTTACCCATTGATATACGTGAGACCTCGTTCGATAGCCAGTTCCAAGGCTATTCTCTTAGCTTCCCCCATATCGTTGCCTCTAACAACAACAGTGGCACCATTCTGCCGGCATGCCTGGATCTTCATTATTGGTGCAACAATAGGCATGACAACTGTAACAGGGATCTTGAGGTCTTGGCCGTGGTAAGACAGTGCGAGTGCATGATTCCCCAACGAGGCCGAAATAACACCCTTCACCTTTTTGTGATCAGACAGCATGAGCAAGGCATATCGTGCGCCTCTCTCCTTGAAACTAAAAAAAATTAAGCTATTAAGTCATACGCAATAATACTTCGTGACTTTCTATGCATAAATAGCCATACGTAGGTTTTCTATGATCTTGAAAGAAATAATGTAGCAGAAAATCATCATTGATAACTAATTTCTAATTGTAAGCAAAGAAAGAACTAAATTATTCAGCATATCCCTGTGAATTTTACCAAGTTTTTTAGTCACATGTGAGTACACATAAAGTTCGATACTTAAACACAAAAGTCACGACAAGTGGACTGCTGTGCTAACTTGCTTAATCCTCTTTACCAAATTTACTATTCAGCTAAGCTGTACTTCAGAATATGTTACCTTAATCGATTATCACTTGGATGTGTGGGTTTGATAGATCTTCCATAATGTTTTATTCATTTGAACTGTTGCTAACACTCATACTTCTTCCAACTGATAAGTGTTCGTTCTTTAACTGTACCTGAAGGACATCATACTGATTCAGAGCCATGTCTGTCAGTCAATAAATTCATTCTTGCAAAAGCTAGAAACACCACAGTTAAACTGGTTTTAACCACCTTACTGGAAAATAATCAACTAATTTTAATACTTTTATCACTCATGAGTTTAGTAATTTGTCAAGTTCTTTTCTTTTAGCAGCAAGATTTATTTCCTTTCCTTAATTCCCCTTGGGTATAAATTTTTGCATAATTGTATTTTTTATAAATAGTTCGCTTGAGAGAATCAAAAACATACTAACAAAAGTAACGAATGAATTATTAGAAAAAAATCTAGATAAGTTTAATTTATGAAGAAATTTTTCATTTGTGTTTGCACTTAAAAACTATAATTGCGTAATTTTAAGTGTAAATTATTGGCTGCTGCCAAGCCATTAAAATAACATGCCCTAATTGAAGTTAAACTCTGAGCTCCAGTACCTAAATATTTTCGTCCGATATGCTAGTTTCTTAAATTAAAATAACTCAATGTTAAACATTTAAATTTTTTTCTGCACCAATGGAGTTACTGAGTCCTACCTTCCGGTATACTGCATGAAGTCTTTCTTGAGGAAAACTTCCATTCCAGTCAGTTGTGATAAGTGGGATTTCTGGAAATCAAAAAGTTAAAATAATATGTAACTTTAAACAATTACTTACATTACTCATAATTAACATTCAGTTTTAGTAAGCCTAAAAACACAAAAAATATTTTCCTATATAAATGTACGCTCTTTAAAACATTTTCTCACGGCCTTTTAAGGCTGGGATTACGGTGCCTTCACGTTCACTTCACTTTAACTTTCACGTAAGCAGGAAACGCACCATGAGAAACGAATTTGAACGGGTCCTATCACGATCGCGCCACTTTATAATTGTGTTCACTTTCACGTAACGAAAAGCTTGTCGATGTCAAGCTTTTAAGTTAAAGTGATACGTTAAGTTATACCTCGTGATTGCCTAGGCCAATCACATTTCGGATGAGTTAATGTCTTATATTGTGTCATGTTATCTTTGACTATTAACTTCAAGGCTCTCTCACGACGTTTTTCATCGCTTTCTTGCAGCTTACGTGAAGGATCGTAATATGGCCCCTCAATTGATTACGTATTACGTAAACGTGAGCGTGATAAAGTGATAAGTGATACGTGAACGTACAGGCATCGTAATCGCAGCCTAAGTCTTACAGATACATGATGTACCACTACTTAATATGGTTAAAGTATATGACATTATCTATATAATTTGAACGAAGTTTTAGACAAATATTTGTTACATCTCTCACCAATCACTGTAGATGAAGTTGTGTTAATGTTGTCTTGACAAATTTTCTTTTACTTTAACAGAATTTTAAATAACATAAGCTGTATTAGAGTACTTTTTAAACAGTGGTATTTATTTCCACTGATTCAGCTTTCATATACACGATTCTAATATATTGGCTTATCAATTAACACGTGAAACATTCTTCAGAAGTGCATGAAGAAGAAGTATTACGTGAACATAGGTCAAAAAACGCATCACGTGTGCTATATTACGTTAGTGTAGAATTTCATTGCAGCACTATAACAGACATTTCGTACCGAGAGTTTAATGGGACGCAGCGCGACAGCATTACATCATGCTGGCCTCAAACCCGGGAGGTGGGGAGAGAGATTTTGGTCAGCACTTAACATCATGGAGCGGGGGTGGTATGAGGTAAGTATGGAGCATCACCGGAATGGAAGGGCTGATGAAAAGGGAGATCCCCTAGAAAACCCGCCGACCAACGGTAACTACCTGAAATGCAGCTACGGAGATGAAAATGTATCAAGGCATTTGTGTGTCATGGTTGGTATCAGTATAAGCAATAAATATAGATATCCAACTGCGGACAGTATTCTGGAGATTTTGGCAATAATTCCAGTCACTACGTACTACAATGCCAAATATTTATGGAATGCAACAGGCGAGTAAATTCAAAATAATCATTAATTCAATCTCTCATTATTTAATACTTAAATTTTTTTTTTTAAAGTGAAGTGCTCACCTCACTGTCAAATTTTTTATATAATTGCAGGTGAGACAAATTTGTTTAGTGTCACTCTCAGTCCATAGTTTAGAAAATACACCCCACTGGATGTTTTATTACACAATCTTACAATACAGAAGAAATTGATGTCGATTCGTTTTTAAATCATTACATCCCAACATTGATTTTTAGCATAAATTATTCAATTATTAAAATAATGGTGTTTATGTTACTATAAGTTAATTTTAGTAAATCACTGTCTACAAATTTAGGACTTACATGTATGTTAGCTTATTAAAATTTTTATTTCAAGACGATGATAGAACCCCTCCCCGCGGAAGAAAAATTTTCTACGCCTCTCACTTATGATTTTAAACTTGCGTTACGTTTTTCAAACAAAAATAAAAACAAATCAAATCATTATTAAGCTTGTTTATTTCCAAACGTTGCTTTGGCATTTATATATGAGCTTGTATTTTTGTGCCGACAGATTTTCACCTTACAATTGACTTTGTTAATTTTATTTATTTATTTTTTCCATTTCTCTGGAACGATGATGCTTTGTTCTAGCCTGATAATAAATCTTTTCAAAAAGCATATTCTGTAAATTAACTAAGTTACGAATCAGTCTGTAGAATTCGAATGGTTTCATGTAAGTTCAGTGCTGTTTTCTGCTTCAGGGTCGGCAATTTTTCGTGCATTTTATCATATGTTTTTATAACTATAGAAGTTATAAGCTTTGCTCTTACGTTAATCTTGTTTCGGCACATTCTTTTCTAACAACTCCCATGCGCCAGTTAAATTTTCCCGCAAATACATATGAACTCAGTGATTCAAGAGCGAAACGTAAATTTGGTGCGGGAACTTAATGAATTTCAGTATTCGAACTATACACATGTTTCAGAAACTTACGAGCAATAATTCAGAAGGTGAATATTTTATGAATCAAGAACAAAAATTACAGCCCTAGCCAGGGGTGAATGTTTACATCGAATTGAATTAAGGGGAAGATAGTTAACATTTTTATTGACGTCCCGTAACAGTGCAGTCATCTTTAGAGTTTGAAGTGTGAATCAGTACAAAATATAACAAGTTAAAGGTTTCAATGCATGTATACGAACCAAATTGGTTAGCATTTGTAAAAAATTTCTTAAATTTGAGTATTTTATCATTTGTGAGCAGGAATTTGGGAGAAAATGGGGCACCTGCCCCCTTTGCCCCTCCCCTTCCCACTTAAATGCTCCCTTGGTCTTATCTTAAATCGTAAAAAAGGTAAACTTTTGGCAAGATAATTAAAGCGGCGTTGAATAAAACCAAAACATTTTTTACAAGTTATAGTGCTATTTGAAATTTTCTCCATACGGAAATAACAGTGCTGAAACCGTCTGCCTGCGTGGTAAACATAGTGGTGACCACAACGCCGCGCCGCTAACATCTTTGTATGCGTTTTTATTCAAATGCTTAGTTTTGGCATCTTGCACATACGCAACATCATGTTTAGTTCAATACAACAAACATGGTGCGACAAACATTATCAAATGGCAAATATCACATGACAGAGAAAACTTTGTATGCAATTAGACAAATGGTTACTCCCTATGTTTTTATTAACGGTATTAGCAATTTTTTCGTTTTGTTCGTATACATCTCAATAAATCTAAACATTGTTTTAAAAAAGGTTTCATTCAACAATTGTTTTTATATCTTGCAAAAATACGAATTTGAATCTTGTAGATCAAAAGCGACTTTCTCCCTTACGACGTTAGTTAGTCTTTAAGTTGCAATAATTGTCGTCAGTGTTTATAAGAACTCACCTCCTCAAATGTTTCGAGTAAGATTCAGTACATTTTGTATGAGGCTATGCTCATTCTCAATCGTATGTGCAATCGAAGTGGACATCGCGATTAGTAGGTAGGGCTATGAGTACAACATCGAATTGCCGCATTGGACATTAAAATTAAGAGGCTTATGTACCGGATGTAATTTGCCACGTTTGATGTGTAGAGATAAACGAGCGATAAGTTACAACTGTCACATCGACGGTAACAGCTTCGCTACTATCCACCTAACTGGCGTGCAGCGTTCTCGTTCCACTATTTTTTTTTTGCTACGGGACTGTAGATGGCGACCTTGCAATTTTATATATGGAAAGTTTGTAGTAAAGTGCTTCTTCTGTGGGATTTTACTAACATGGGAGATATTTTTTAAAGTTACAGCAGTCTAAATAAGCTGTTTATAACCATTTTGTGAGGCCCCAAAATTACATTTATAATAAGCGTGCTGTATTTTTAAAATTTTAGCGGCATAGCTATAACTGTGAGATGTTTTCATAGATTACCTTTTGGCAATATTTTTAGCGGTTTTGTAAAAGAAGAAAACGTTGTAAGCTACAACACTGTTCATGCGCCAAATACATAGGCCTCTTAGTTTCTCGTATTTTATTTTACAACATTGATCTAATATTTAGTAAAATTTCTTGAATACATAATTATACGGGGATTCACGTGTTATTGTACTATAACGCAAAAACAAGTACTGGTGCCTACTATTGAGTATAGAGATGGCTTGCATAGCCGGATAGCCACAATATTAAATATCTTATTTTTTAACATTGTTAAATTGCTTTGCTTAATCTAGTGTAGTTTATCAACATTTAACAAAAACAGTTTTTAGTTTGACTCTACAAGACGTAAAGCTGCCAATTTTTATTAATGAAATACATTTTTAATATAATTTTCAAAAAACATATCTCGTAACAAAATTACACTCTGCCTAGTAAATAGGTTACGTCGATGTTGGCACAAGGAGTTGGAATGAGGCACAGTGACGCACCGCCCGTCATGTTGTGACGTCACGGCCCCGGCCGCCATATGGATGACCTTGACCTTTAACCGTGACCTTGACCTTGAGTGTCAAATTACCATCATTTTCCAAAATTTCGAAAATTTCAAAAAATTTCCAAACAATTTCAAACATTTCATAAATTCCAAAAAATTTAAAAAAATCCGATAAATTCCAAAGATAATATTACCTCCATCTTGTTTCCAGCCGCCATCTTGAATTCTTTTCCAAAGCTTCCGAAAATTTTTCGATTTCGCATTCCATTCTAACCCCGCATATATTCAACAAATTAAATTTTAATAAAAAAATTTAATAAAAAAATATTTAAAAAAAATTCTATAAAAATTTTTTAATTAATTCTACTACCGACACGTCTTACCCGGACGAGCTCCATCGACACACTGACTCCCCACACCACTTTTTACATGTATATATTAATTATCCCCCTCCCCCTTCCACTTACTTTCCTTTATTTTAATTGTCTCTTAGTCACATGATGAATTTTATCCCCCCTACTTTCCCCTCTCACTGACACTCGTGCTATAACCCGCTCAACTACTGCACCCCCTTCCATACACTTCCTTTATTTTAACTGGCTGTTAGTCACGTGATGAATTTTCCCCCTCTCTTTCCCATACTTTACCATAACTTTCTTATCCTTCGCTTAAAAAATTTACTTCCATTATAATTCTCACTACACAGCATGTCACCAATGTCTTCACATAGCAGCTAGACGACCGTAAGTAGTAACAACCAACGACTGAGACTACATATTGATCATCAATTTTGTTTAGTAGTGTTAAAATAATTTTAAAACTTTATTCAAATGTCATTAATGAATACTACTAAAATATGACTTCTTTCTAAGGTATATCCGAAAGATTCCCAATAAAATCAATCAATTATTAAAAAACTTTTTGATAAAAATTTTTATTATATCTACAACACATTACTACCTACAGAACTTTATCGTCTACACTTGCACTCCTACCAAATTAACTACATTTATTTAAATTTCCGATAAAATCAATCATTCGTGTTGAAAATAACATATTTTTCAGGACAGTTACACATGCAATACTCTTCGAATACTTTTAAACATGGCGTACACCACTCCATCGAAGAAACAGATGTACAATTTCATATTCATACTACTTATGCTAAACAAACCCCTAAACCCTCAGATATACCTTCCCCCTACCCAATACCCCCTCAGAACTCTACCTTCACTCTCCAACAGTCCTGTCAGAGACTGTCCGAACTGTTCATTACACTCTTCTATAATACATATACGCAGATATGACTTTCTCCCTGCTTAACGAACAGTTACATATACACGTCAACTCGCAGCCATGAAAAAAACATCATCAAATCTCATATCACTGGCCTGCTTCCATACCATAACAACTACTTCAGTTTCATACATTAATATTTTTTATTCTATATTTACTTTTTACACGAAAAAAGCATTTTAAATCGTAATGTTTATTCTCATCAAACTCACAAGTTAAATAAAAACCCTCTTCACCTAATTATAACAATTTATGTACATTCAATCTATAATCAACTACTTGTAAAACAAACACCGCATCCCTTGAAAAAATATTCAGTCTTCACTTTAAAACAATCATAGTCAAGTACATATATTGCCTGATTAAGCAACAAAAAAACCTTAATTTATTGCACTCATCAACTTCATGTCGTCACAATGAAAACTAAGGCCTCGTAACAGAAGCATCAACCATGCTTCGTTGACCCAGTCACATATATTGCCAGTTTTGACAAGGAAGTCCCATGCACCGTCATAGTCATTGTTATGGCGGTAGTGGTAGTTATCACAGGCGAAGATATCGCCAACAGAGTTAAAGCTACCGCAGTGCTAGTCGAAGTTGTTCAACACGAGCTCACATCTCATCATAACTTATTCACTGATGTAAATAAAATTCTGCTTCACTTATACCATTCCCACTAGTTACAGGAAATATCGAACACATACTGTTATTTTTTTATTTCCGAAGTGAGTTGTAGTCATTGGGAAGTTACGTCGCATATAACCTGACACAAACATCTCTTATTCATACAATTTAATAAATATCATACAGTGGTACGTGCTTTGTCGTATTCTCTTTCCTACAATGTGTGTCTTAATACGGTACCGGTTTAGTGTAATAGCACTCCAACAATACATCTTATTTCTTAACTCAGTGATTTTCTAAATCTTATGAAGGTTATCGAACTGAATTTTCTTTCATACTATGATTAATTGTACGTAAGTCCTTGCTGAGATAATTTCAAGATATGTCTCCTGACAACCTCAGAAAGCCAACCACTTCAGTACAATTACATTTTTATCATAAATATCTGTAACATGTACAACCGCAGATGCTTTAGCTTCTCAACTTTTAACATGTTCGTCGTAATCATCTCGTCATATTCTTAGTTGACTGATAGACGTATTAATACACCTGAACTCGCACCCACTCTTCTAACACCCTTAGTACAAAATAAACCAAACAGTCCTTATTCATACATGTTTTTCGTCTCATACCACCCGCCCTACCATGTCAACATGGACTGTAATTCATGTCACAGAATCAACAAGGGTATCTTGAAGTCATTGACAAATATTCCGGGCTGTTCACATATGAAACAGAAGTTAAAGATGGCTTCACCATTAACACATCATTCGTAGTATGTTCAGTTCTCTCCTAAGTTCATTCCATCATCGAATCTTGTTGCTTTCCAGGGAGAATATAGTGACCTGTACTTATATGCTATACGTGCATACTGTTGCGTGCCATGTACCTGGAGGCCAGTGGTCGGCGGCTGTTTCGTAACACCTTGAAGGCTGGCCGATGACTCAAAGCCCGGGTGGCTCATAGTGGAAAACCCGAATAAACTACGTCATAGATACCTGTCCCAACTGCGTCTTAACCCTTCGAGGGCGGCGGACGTGACTACTAGCACATCCGAAACATGATGAAATA
>PNEQ01015909.1:0-17251 GCA_003012365.1 Medauroidea extradentata
GGTACACTTAGGGAGGTAGACATGGCCCCAATTGCGGCCATGTCTACCCAATCCCTCTCTGCCGCGATGCATGCCTCCTCTGCATGAAACTTCCCTCTTGTAGGCGTATGGGGCTCAGCCCTGAGACGCACTTAGTCCCGCTCCTTCCCCGGGCCTCACACATAACTTAGTAGTTAGGGTAGGTTAGGAAAAAAAAAAACATTCACACTGGTTAAGAGTGTGAAGGCAGAGAGGGTGGTTGCGAGCCAGGAGGGGTGGGGTGGTTTCTCTCTCTTCCAAGGTAGCTTGCTGTCTGCCAGCCCTCGCCTGTGCCGTGCCTTGCTCTGCTGTGCCGGCCGCTTGCAGCATGTCCCCCCCCCCTCTTCCGCCAAGCCGTAAAGCTGGAATCACACTACGCAATTTACCGATTGCGCTGCTCATTGCATGCTATCAGCTGCGCAATAGTTGTAATGAAATCTCTCTCAAATCGCTTCATGACCACCTTCAACATGATGCGATTCACAATGCAATATACACGCAATTATTTCCTTTCCCGCCGAAATAGTGTGTTGTCTAGGCCTATCATTTTAAATTTGGAACTAATTAAAAAACCTATCGGTGAGTGAGATGGATGCGAGGACGTGGAAAGTGAGAGCCTTACATGCTTTAGCATGGATGGAAATGTTATCCGATGAAGATAGTGAGGTTGAGCAACCTCCTACTAAAAAGAAAAGAAATATTTGGATTAGAAAATGGATTGATAGAAGGAATCACGGCCGTGGAGCAATTACAATGCTTGAAAACGAGTTGAGGCAAGTATTGGTTTGTAAACTTTGGTAGAACATTAATTTTGTTGTTACTTCATGCTTGTATAGCATTCGTTTACACTTTGCGCTTTTTTATTCCTTCAGGTTAGAAGACCCCGATTCTTTCAAGAATTTCTGCCGTATGGACGAAAAGAATTTTGATTACATTCTTGGAAAAGTATCACCACACATACAAAAGCAAAGCACAACAATGAGGGAATGCATAAGTCCCAAAGTAAGGTATGTTTGATGTGTATGGTGATTGTTTTACATAAGTTAAAAATATTAGTTTTAACTTATTTGTAGTTAATGGATGTGCAACCGAGTGAGGTGGCGCAATGGTTATCATGTTGGACTCACATTCGGGAGGCCCGGGTTCGATTCCCGATCCGGCCATCCTGATTTCGGTTTTCCATGGTTTCCCGAAATCACTCCAGGCAAATGCTGGGTTGGGTTCCTATACATAGGTCATGGCCGCCTTCTTTCCCAGCTCCTGCTATTGTCCCCAATTGTGTTACCCGTCTCTAATGACCTCGCTGTCGACGAGACGTAAAGCCCACTTACCGACCTACCTAGTTCTTTATGTTATGCGTTTGACTTTTTCAGCATTGTATTTTTTTTTTTTTTTTTTGTTTCCTAATGCAGCATTTTCAGTAGAATATATATCACTCAATAATTCTCTACATATATGATGTATTTTTCTTTTCAGATTGGTAGTAACTCTAAGATACATAGCTTCTGGGTGCACTTATAAAGAGCTAATGTATCTGACAAGAATTCCTAGTAACACACTGTGTGTGGTAATTCCGGAAACCCTGAAGGCAATTTACACCACAATGTGCGAAGAGTTTTTGAAAGTACCTCAAAGTGCAGATGAATGGGAAGCTATCGCAAAAGAATTTGATGCTCAATGCAATTTTCCACACTGCATCGGTGCTCTGGATGGTAAGCACGTCACATTTCAACCACCAAGAAGCATGGGTTCCTATTATTATAATTATAAGGGTACGCACAGCATCATACTACTTGCTTTATGTGATGCAAATTACAGATTCATTTACATTGATGTTGGTGATAATGGGCGAGTAAATGATGCTGCTGTGTTCGGGAACGGCACTCTGTGCGCATCTTTGAAAAAAAAACACCTTAAACCTACCTGCGCCACGTCCTTTGCCAGGAGGGAATATGGATGTACCCGTCGTTATTGTAGGTGACGACGCTTTCCCACTCCTGCCCAACATAATGAAGCCCTTTCCTATGAGAGGGTTGACACATGGGAAAAGAATATACAACTACAGATTAAGCCGAGCAAGAAGGACCATTGAAAATGCGTTTGGCATATTGGCTCAACGCTTTCGCATTTTTCAGACCAAAATAAACCTCTCTGTAGACAAAGTTGAGCTGATCACTCTCACTTGTTGTGTTCTTCACAATTTTCTCCGGACAGCTGAGCTAGAAGAACAAAATGCAACTATTCAGAAAGAACTGGGCATATCTGAAGATGATGAAATTTCTGCATTGGGGAGGTTAAGGTCCTATCAAGGTGGAAATCATTCGAGTTCAGAATGCTTGAAGATAAGAAATGAGTTTATGAACTATTTCAATGGTGTTGGTGTCGTGGAATGGCAGGAAGATGCTGTGGCAAGAGGAAACTGTTAGTGGTGTAGATATGTATGTCATGTATGTTTCACTTGATTTATTAGATGTTTCTTATATGAATTTTTTTTCTGAAATTGGTCGGATCTGGTACAGATCTGAGCTAATGTAAATTCCCCTACCTTTGTTGTCAGATCTGCAGATTAAAAAAAAATACACATCAGCTCAGATCTATCCCAGATCTGACTTATTTCAGATATAACATTTTATTGATATGGATTTGCGATGGTTAAAATGTGTCTCATGTTATAAACAGATCAAAGTTACTGTGCATTTCAGTGTGTAGCATCAACAGAATGGACCAAATAACACAGTGTTATTCAGCTGCAAATTGTGTACAATTCCTATGTTTAAATAATTCTCCATACATGTATATTCAGTGTCACCTACTTATTATTTACATAAGTACCACATTCATTAGGTACTTTTAAAAAATTTTGTGTTTTTTATTGTATTGTGGTTTGTAAATTGAAATAACAAGACATATTTTTATAACCCGTTAATCTATCCTTTTTTAATTTGTAGCAAACACCAGCTTATTGAATATGACAATCAATACCTTTACAACAAAATAACCTAATAACAAGTACAGAAAGAAAGAACACAATATTATAATAAAAATTGCCTAAAAGTAAACATATACAGACCTAGTCCATTTAATAAAAGTAGCTCATATTTGGACACTTCTATTCTAAGTAAGACAACTTAAATTAAATGGATTTTCAACAAATGCAAATATTCTCAGCATTCACATCATTGGCCTGTGCTTCTAATGCCAGAGTCATGATTTGTTTTTTCAAGTTGACCACAACAGCTTTATTTTTGATTTCGTCTAAAATGTCACCAATGACAAGACCAAATCGTTGATTTGTGGTTTGCTGGGCAGGGGGCTGCGGAGATGTTGTTTTGAGACAGTCAGCAATCAATTTGTATGCTTGCTCTTTTTGTGAAAAGTTTGATGTAGCACTCTGGGAAACTAACGAATACGGTCTCTTTTTAGGCCTAATGGTTTTCTTTTGAGGTGGTCCAGGTGGAGGTGTAGAACTACTGCCAGCTTCAGTGTTGTTAGCAAATAGTTCCCCATTTTCTGGAGAAACTGAATACTCCACGAACTGTAACATACAAAAACCCTCTGTTAACAATTACACATCCACTGATATTATTTTGTTTCATTATAAATTTCCTTTCAAAATTTTCAGAACATATTTTACAGAATCGTTTTAACAATGTTAACGTTAAATATGATTTATTTTATTGCTACAAACATTTTTCAAATATTATTATGGGTGAAACATATATGTTATATCTGTGACGAAGTCTCGTGAAATACTTACAAACCATAAGATGTTTAAAAAGGAAACAAGTTAAGCACAAATAGGTAGGCCTATGTTTATAATGAACTAGCTGATGGTTAGAACGATTACACAAAATATTTTTTTCATAAAAAAAATTATATATAAATTTAAGTTCTTGAGCATTGAAAACCAATTTATTTTTATTTATTAAGATGATGAACAAGTGGTATTTGAACTAGCAAATGACTTTACATCTAACATTGTGCATTCTGCATGCTGATTTATTCAAGTAGGCCTCTATTTATCACACTTCTACCATCTAAAATTTTTAAGTAGGTAACTTATGAACATAGGATGGTAAGTAGAAGTATAATAGAAAGAAGAAAGGTGGTGAGAGGGGTGGGTGGGCACAACTGGGAAACATGTACCATTTGTGCTCATATTGGCTTTGGTCCAGCATTATTATTATTTTTTTTAATAGTATAAGTCTTAAATTTTAATTTGTAATGGCTTTGTAATAGTTTATTAAAATATAAAATGGGTTGAAATAGTTGAAGTAACAAATATGAACCTATATGGTACATCATATAATAATGTATACATTTGGTAAACTAGCATACTTAATTATAGTAATACCTCATCGACAGTCTCTTCTCCATGATGAGAGTCCATTACGTTTGAAGTCGACTGGATACACACATCTTTTTCCAGCACAGGGGGGGATAGGTGGCACTGTGTCTGTGATTGACTCCACTGGCTGTGGGTTGATTGATGTTGAATATTAGAAACATCAAGGTGTGTATCCTGGCTCAATAGACTCTGGGATTCATCAACTGGAATTGGTGCTGACACACTGACCCTCGTTGCAACATGTGGGGCCAAGAGGCTAACACTAACTTGTGTCTCTTGGCTCAACAGACTCTGAGAACAATCGGCAGGAATTGGTGTTGACACACTGGCTCTAGTCACTACATGTGGAGCTAGGAACATCATTTCCTTGTAGTAGTACAGGCTTGATAGGTATACCTGTAAAAAAAAATAGGTTATGTAAAATCAAAACTTATATTTTCATGTGGTTTAAAGACATAGCTATTGACATATTTTGTAAATATTTAATTACCTCGTCTGTCCCGGCGCCACTTTTTTGAGATTTCTTCTTTTTCTGCTGCTCGTTTGTGAAACTTGTTCGCAGATTTCGGAATTTGGCTTTGATATCTTCAACACTTGTGTTTGGTCGAACTTCCGATACATTCGCAGCAACAGCCTTAAAAGCATTATCGCGCAAATGTCTATTATGATAGTTAGGCGATTTTGTATTGTACAGTACCGGGTATTTCTTATACTCGTCCAATAAGCGAAACACACTCTCACATGTCCACTCCATTTTTGGTTATGTGTACATTCAAAACCAAAGATATTAGTTCAAAACCCGCGAAAAAGTTACTTGAAACGGCCAATCACCTTTCTTGTTTCCTGCGATTTGCAATGCAGTGCACAGAAATATAGAGCTTGTTCTATGCACCCAAATCGCGATGTCGATCGCATCGCAAGTGATATTCCGGGAATTTTGACCCCGACATGCAATGCAATTTTAGCCGATTGCACGAAAATTGCATGTCTATTGCATGTTTATTGCGTAGTGTGATTTCAGGTTAAGATAACATGCTGTGACAGCAGCAAGCTTGCCTTTTTTTTATCTCACCTGGTATGTTTGAGGGGGTGGGGGAAGGAAAAAAAAGAATGACGCTCTTTTTTTTTTTCCTTCCTTTCCCATGAAAAGGTAGCTGGTCACGTTTCCCGGGTGGTGGTTGGGGAAGGGAGAAAAAACTGAGAACAATGACGCCTTTTACTTTCTTTCTTCCCCATGGAACGATAGCAGGAGGGGAAAGGGAGAGAAAAAAAAGGAAGAGGAGTAATGATGGAGGAACCTGGCCGTGAGAACGTTCTCTCACTGCCTTCCACAGTTGACACAGGTCGGTTTACCACTATAACTTCGGCCTCTTACACCCCCCCTCCCTCCGACAACACG
Organism: Medauroidea extradentata; assembly: GCA_003012365.1. Lineage (NCBI taxonomy): Eukaryota > Metazoa > Arthropoda > Insecta > Phasmatodea > Phasmatidae > Medauroidea > Medauroidea extradentata. Next base: position 5,766 of record PNEQ01015909.1, read on the forward strand.
ATCAACCACCTGCCTTTTTTTTCTCTGCTTACTACGCTTGACACCCGTCAATTTATGGCTTTAACTTCGCCGTCTCACCCCCCCCCCCTTTCCCGCCGCCCACTCAACTGACAACTGACCTTTCTTCCACGTATTTTTTTTTCTATTTTCCCTGAATTTTTATCAGTTGTTTTGGAATAAAAGTGCGTGCTATAGACGAGTAAATACGGTACTTAAAGGCCTATATCTATGTCGTAAATGCGTACAGAGGCATTATTTGTAGACAATAGACCTACAAATCACATGAATATCTAGAGAGTAGGTTAGCACAAACTTATACCAATTTTACATATGTTTTAGATGATGTAATCAGTATACAAATTAATATGGCTAAAAGGGTTATTGTGACAGACTGCCCACAATAAAGTGTTACTCTTCAATTGTGCTAACACACAGTTTCGAGCAGACTCCTTAATTTAGGTGGCCGTCTAGGTCCGCGACTAAATGTGATACAGACGTCCGGCTCTTACCGCTTTACACGAAAAGTATTAATGAAATAGTATCTTCGTACGAATAGAAAAGAAGCATCATTTTAGCCGTGTATACCAATATTAAGCCCTTAATGAGGTTATGAATACATTATTTCGACCGATGAAAAGTGCCAAAATGGCCAGTTTGGCACTTGATTTTAACATAGTTGAAACACTTGTGTGGGGTTCTAATGGGTATAGGCGGGTGGCTGGAACTTTGGTCTGTAAAATTAAACTATAAAATAATAGGGTCGTCGCTTTAAATTTTTTGACGCAAGCTTTCTCCCGCACGTCTGCACGCCGCTGTGCAGTTGCCATAAGGTGCCGCCCTCTTGTCGATTAGGCGCGGATGAGATGAAGGAAAGACGGAAGAGAAGAGGACGCGAAGGCTCGGGTTGATGTGAGGCAAGCTGGAAGAGGAGGAGTAAGACAGCCAGTGAGGGAGGGAGAAAAAAGTGTCTTGTCTTCCTCAACCCTGCTTGACCTGCCTAGTCGAGTGGTGGGGAAACATTTTGACGCGTGTCTCATACACACCCCGTGTGCATTCTTTTCTAAATACATTCGATTGTATATTTTAAACCAGTGATTGTAAACCATCAACCGCTTCATCAGACTGTCGCAATAATTCTCCACTGCCACAAAATGACCAGAATTATTTCTTTGCCCAATGAATGTACAGTTTCTGGAAGAAGAATTTTTGATGTAGTCCGTTTGTTCAGTGAAATTAAACACATGAGTCATCATGTTGGTATGTTTGAATGTTCGTTTGCAAATCTGAAACTTATTAAAGAAGAAAGCAAAGGTTTTTATTGTGTTTACCATTTCCAGTGTAATATGTGCTGATTTAAAGACACATTGCATCCAGAACACCCGAATCAGAAGATGAATTTCATGATCATCAATACAGCATGTGTGAGCAGCATGATGATGACTGGTCAAAGTTTTTCTGCACTAAGAGATATTTCTGCCTCCTTGGATATACAATGCATGTCCAAAGACACCTTCAAAAGACATTCAACAAAACTGGCTTCAGTAATCCATGACATTTCTTGGTGGAAAATGAAAGAGGCTGCGAAAGAAGAAGCCAAACTTGCTTTACCAGCTGGTGATGTGATGTGTTTAAACTATAAAATGGTAGTTTCGTTTAGTAATAATATACAGTTTATAAAACAAGTGTTGGTTTTACATCATTTTTGAGCACATGACAGAAAGTTAATGTGATATGGTGGCCCGTGACATGATTTGGGCCAAATTTTTGACCATAGCTTCAAAAAGGTTGGCCGCCCCTGCCTTAGGGTGTAAGCCGATACGTTTAGTAACAAAAGTAAAACAATTTTAGTATTTGTGTAATTTCTTCCTAGGCATGTATTGTCGGTATACGCACCGCGAAGGTCGTATTTGTCAGTGTCAGAAACAAGTACTGCTGCATTTGTGCTACGAAAAAAAAAAAAAAAGAAGAACCTGCTCGCGAACATGTATGATTTCGCAACTGAGACAAAGCGTTATCAGCTATGGAAGCCGATATTATTATAGAACTAAGGTTTCAAGAACTGTATTTCTGTGCATGGTCTGAGATACAACTGTCTTCTAGGTATGTAAGAACAGTATGAGATGATACCGAACGTAATACTAATTTTCGACACGGCCTTCAAATTATACATGTGACAAGGTACTTATTTCACCATTGAAGGCCTAATATATGTTCTATATATTGTACTCTAGCGCATAGTTGCAACTCAGAATGCCGTAGTTCGTTTGCACTCAATAATAACATATAGTTTTATAAAACATACATTTTTGTTTAATTTTAGTCGCTTCGATTGAGAGTTCCTGTTACAGGTTTTGTCAGCCGTTGTTTTTCTTCATGAAGTTGTTGCTATAAAGAAATAGTATTATGATATTTTAATGAAATAACTAAACTTTCATTAACAATATACTTTCTTAAAGTCATATTGAGATAGCCCAAAGGTAATGTATGTAAGTTGGCTTATCAACATGAAGCGAGCGAAAGTGTTTAAGGTTTCAGAATTATTGTGCATTCGACGTGTGCTGTTTATTTTGAGTATATGTAGCCTATATTTCACTGCAGATATACGTTGAGGTGGCCGCCTGCAAAAGCCGCGCTTGGAAAACTAAAAATCTCTTACACTACAAATCAGATTTCAAAGATAGGGTCACCGTCAAGATCATCCAAATGCAAGTCTATCATAAAATGTCTGACGTCTAACCAAGTGATATAATTTCAGACATGTATAATTAATAATACCAGTACATTTTGCATCACGATTCCTGCTCCAGGCCACAAACTATATCCATTAATATGTCTAAGCCATTAAAATTCACTTTTTATCGAAATTATTCGTTTTATGTAAACCAGTAACAGACGTGTCTTTGTATGTATCGAGGTGTGTCTAATTACGTCACATGCTTGATAAAATACGCACATTTTTAAAATCACTGCCCGTTTTATAATGTACTGGTTATTTTTAGGCGATGGAGACAGCAGCACCATGCAACAGGTAATGAAATGTAAACCATATGATCCAAACCATCACATCCAAAAAATAGAGTGTACAAACCTTATCCTAAGAAACTACCTATGCCGACTGCAAGAGATAGCTTCTAAAGCCACAAATGAGGTTGGTCCTGTGTGCCATTAGGAATTCAAAAATTTGTTTCGGAAATCAGTATAGGAAAGGGGTGCTAAAATAAGCCTAGTTACGTCCCTGCAGTGCACTGCACATAGAAGCGATGGGACATAATCGTGTACCAGTAGCGCCCGTATTGAACCCTCGCTTTCGGCACACAGCCACAGGAAAATTTTTCTGGTTAGGACCATGTTTTTTAAATAATTGTGCAAAAAGTTAATGACTTGCTTGAAGCTAAACAAAAAAAAAACCTGGAAGAACGGTGTACAAAATATAGCATATCATTACCTTTCTTAAAAACTGTTTTTAATTTGACTAAGCTGTGCTTCTCACTTCTCAAACTGACAAGCAAGATAAATGTTAGAGCCTAAATAAGTAATACAAATATTTGCATGATTAAAAGGAAAGCTGCAGTATATTGCTTTGTTATTTAATTAATTTCTCATTACATGTATAACAAACAAATAAGAGAACCGTTCGTCAATAGTTATGTGATTCTTGAGTTATTCATACGCTATTATAATTAAATTCTGCAAAGGTAAACCATGTTCAATCGCATAAAATAGAAGTTTTACTTTACGACTGCTTACTTTCGTCAATGTTTATCATTTATTCTTAACCAGCACGTAAAAATAAACAAACTGAGCTCTCAGTTCAGCCACTAGTGACTCGATACGTCAATGCATGGTTGCCACATTTAGCTACCTAAACCACTAGTTAGCTAAACATAGGATTAAAGTGCGTTGAGAAACGGTTCAGATTCAATCACCACTTAATCAACAGTTTAAATTTAATCTTAGGATTACGTAACCGAGACTTTAATCAGACATTGAAAAACCGGCACTTAGAGTAGCTTGAATACATGAATTAATTTGTGACAATATGTGTAGCTGAAATGTTGGCAAAACAAGGCAAACTTTTTAAGACGAAACTTTTAAAGCATAACGCCTTATATTCCGTAAAAAGTTAAACAGAAGCGTATTTAGTTCTGTTCTTTAAACTTAGACTATACACATAAACTTCAGAATAACATACAGTATACCTGCCTGGTCATTTTTTAAGAAAAACACCTAATAATTTTTAATATTTTGCTTTATTAGATATTTTAAAATGGTGAACCAATATTTATATTTCCAGAATTCACACTTTCTTTTCAGTAGATGGAGACAGCAGTGTCATGCAGCAGTTAAATAGATGTAAACCATATGGCCCAAACTACCACATTCAAAAAATTGAGTGCACAAACCATATACTGAGGAACTATTTACGCAAATTGTGAGAAATAGCTTGCACAACAAAAACTGACGTTGGTCCAGTGCCATTACGAATAAGATCGGCTACTTCGGAGAGGATGATACGACTAAGAAGAGCTGTGACTGGAGTTATTTGATACAGAAGTACTCAGAATGAATTGCCGTTTCATCAAAGCGTCGAAGAGTTAAAAAAAGATATTGATAATGGACCAAGCCACATTTTCGGTTATCATGCTAAGTGCCCAGAGAGAGGTTACTTTTGCAAGGCTTCCAACGATGAAGAAAACATCATTCCTGTATTGGAGAGCTTCGGTCTATGGCAGGAAATACAGGCTGCCAAGAATCATGTTGCTCATCATGCAGTAAGCCTCGTGCACAATGTGACAACAAATACAGTTGAAAGATACAATAACCAGTTGTGCAAATTTGTGTGTGGGAAGAGGGTAAATTTTTCTCTCTGCGGTGGATACCAGACTAGAAGCGAACTGTCCGTCATTTCACATAACACAGGAGGAAATGCACAGACAAGTATAATCCATCAATTGACAGGAGGAAAGCCTGGCCTATTCACAAAAAAAAAAAAAAAAAAAAAAAAAAAAAAAAAAAAAAAAAAAAAAAAAAAAAAAAAAAAAAAAAAAAAAAAAAAAAAAAAAAAAAAAAAAAAAAAAAAAAAAAAAGAGAGAGAAATGCGAAAAAAACTTTCTGCTGAGAAAAGACGTAAGAGAAGATCTTGTCCCCGCAGATCTTTAAAACGTAGGAAATTAATGTTCAGTGGTTCAAATGAAAACTATGGCAGTGTCGCAGAATAAGTTCCTCATGTCAATGAAGATGTTTACAACGAAAAAAAGGTAGAATTTCTCGAAAACCTTAAAATGAGTGAAGCACAAATAAATATTCTACAAAATGCCACAGCCTCACAAAGATATTCACATGTATGACACAATGAAAGGTCAAAAAGATTAACAACTTCCTCTTTTGGAAAGATATGCCGCATGCGTGCAACAACAGCCTGTGCAAAGACAGTTACCAGTTTGCTATACAACACCTTCAAAGGCTCTACCTCAACAAAATATGGCATTGAGAAAGAACCACTTGCAATAGAATCTCTTGAAGAGTACGTAGGAAAGAAAGTGACGCAGTGTGGGTTATTCATTGATGAGGAATTTCCGTGGCTTGGTGCATCGCCAGATGGCCTTCTTGAGGATGACGGAATAATTTAAATAAAATGCCCTGCAGTTGCAAAGAAGCTCACACCCGAAGATGCAGTAATGCAGCGTAAGGTAGTATTTTGCACAATTTCAGAGGGCCAAATGAAACTAAAAGAAACACACCCCTTCATGTACCAGGTTCAAGGACAATTGCGGATAACAAAGCGAGTTATTGCTTGTTTGTACTGTGGACGCCCCGTGGAATGCTTATTCAAAAATTGCAAAGAAATGACAAGTTTTGGAAAAATAAAATGGAAGAGAGATTTTACATGTAATGTCTGTTGCCCGAAATAACTGATCCTCGGGTATCAAGAAACATGCCGATCAGAGAACCTTCGTCTTTACCAGCACACAATACCGAAACACCAAAGTAAAAGTGCTCATTACTGATCCAGAAACTACACTCTAAATTTGATCAGTGAAATTTCAACAGATTCAATAAGTTACAAGATTTTTCACTGGTTAATCTATTCTTTCGTTTTATAATGACGGATAAACAGTTACAACAACAGATTATGTTACAGATTGAATTATTAACTAAATACCACTGTTTAATCAGTATAATTCCTTTAATAAAATTGACATTCATACACAACAGCAGATTCAATTTGTGGAGTAATTGATATTCAGCATATTCAATAAAACAAAATTTTCTCATGATATCAGTCTTCGTGTAGACCAATTTCGCACTTAAGTAAGTTAATTATTTTTACAAGTCTGACGATGATGTAAACAAATAATCTTTAGTAATTATGAAGTGTAAAAGACATGTTCATGCATAATGACAAGACGCGTTACAGCATTTGAACTAGAGCACATGAGCTCAGCGGTCGTAAAAATAATTAGAAATAAGAATTAATTTCGAAAACGCTCGAAGAAATAATAACATATACATCACTGGTTACAACCTTTGAATTCAACTTAAATAGTCTGTATAACTTACAATCAATCACAACACACGGTAACGTATTGGTTAGGACGTAGTATTTCAGAAAACAAAGGCACTGGGTTCGAATCCGTATTCCGGCAAAGTCATCTACGAATTTTGAAAGTGTTTATATTTTTCATTGTTTCAGTTCGTGGATTATTTAACTAATGCAATCTGCAGTTTTCTACACATTCCCGATGGAGTAGTTTCATCAGATGGAATCAGTGAAAAATCGCAGGCAATCTGTGAATGTTCACTGATTCGGATTTAGAGTGTAATTCAGTAAACAATGAATGATTTTATGTGCAAATATGCCACCTGTCACTTTTTGATCGTATTAACAAATTTATCTTACATGAGAATATGCTTGGTAGTATGAATATTTTTGATGTCTTACCAAGATTTACTGTTTTAAAAATCTTGAAGAAACCAGAGTAAACAAAAGTAAAATTACAAATATGTGAATTTAATTGTAATATATTTTTGTATCCTCTCTGGTATTATTTTTCTCTTTTTGTAATATTTAATACCTTAAGACGATTCCAATTGTTATGATTTCGTATGAATGTGTTGCACCTGTTTTACGAGCATATTTGTAAGTTGTGTGAGCATTTACATGTGTTTAACTTTACAGTAACTATTTACAACATTTCCACTAATTAACCGTATTTTACTAATGCAATATCATGATTCGTATTTATCTCAGTTCCATTAATAAAGTGTACTTGCGATCCCAAATGGAGCAAGAGGCATATACGGTTTGCAATGTAAAACAAGTTCTGTAAATTTATAAATTGTTTAGGCCTAGCAGCACTGTTTCCACTGATGTTGAGTGTAACTATACACTTACAATGTTTGTATGTGTTACTATGTTTTAAACTGAAAACACCATTAAAAATTTCGAAATCAAAAAGATGGGACTTATATACAATGCTGTTCTGTCACCATGTGCAATGTATTAGTACAGTAATAATAACTTATATGATGTTTTTCATGGTGTTTTATGTACATGTTTTATATACCAGATTTCTGTGAGAAAAACAAGTCATATCGTTTGTGCCTAGTTACTAATGTTGCTATGTTGTGCGAATAATAAACAATGATATCCCTTATATTTTAATCATACTGTGTTTCATTATTTCAGTATATTTTTCATGTTGATGCAAACCGTACGTTGTATCCTCGTCGGTACATCCGTCACTTAATTATAATGTTTTGTTGAAAAGTGCATGTGTAATATTCTCACTAGCTTATTGCATGCAGCAATACACATCCACTGCGGTGATTTCCTTTACGCGAATAACTTCTAAATTAATATGTTTCTATGACTAACATATCTCAGAAATACATCAGTCAGATAACCAATACGTTCACCAGACAACATGAAGCCGGCTGTCAATATTACATCCAGAGAAGTACAAAGTTTTAATATGCGAATAATCTTACAGCTTGGGGAAAAAAAAAGGAAGGCTTTTACAGTGAATCGTAGTGTTTAAAGTCCTATAAGCGGTTAACATTGATTTTTACTAACAAAAAAATCTCAAATTATATTGTTAGTCATTATTCAAACTAAATGAAAATTCGCTATCATCAATTTAAGAGTAAGTCTGGATCAATCAATCTAGGCTATAGAAAGGTTGGAGTGTAGCTCGTGAGCTCCGATCCCAACAGTATTTGGCCAGTCCTGCTGCGAGCGTCTTGAATACAACTCTTCCCCCACCACAAACACCCGCTGGGAAGGGACAGGTCATCAGGATTTCTGCGAAAACTGGAAGGAGGAGGGCCGGACGATACGAAGAGGGGAGGGCGACGAAGCGAAGGGACGGGAAAAGGAAAGAGGAGCAGCATTTAGTTCAGAGAGCCGCCACAGACCATCACTGGGTTTCAGAAAGAGAGAAGCCGTAAGATGAAAAACGGCGGCCACCAGACGGCCACCTTAACCATCCACACAGCACCAATCCTCCAGTCCCTTCTTAATACTTCCAACCAACCTCACAGTCACCAACTCCTCCCACAGAACACTTCACTTCCTCAGAACATTACACTTCCTCACTGTTCTCACCAGCATTGACTGTCTACCCCTCTCCTGTTCTCATCCATACCCTCTGAATCTTTTTTACTGTTATTTCCCTTGTACATAAAAGTTAGCTTGCAGGCCAAACCACCCTATATCCCCTCCCCATTCATTGCCTTATACAACCTAACCAGTCCTTCCATCCTCCTCCTGTCCCTCAACTGTTTCCATCCCAATTCCTCCACTATCCCCCTAGGCCTAAAGTTCCTTTCCTCCTCACCAGCCTGACCCAGCTGTAATATATTTAAACACGTTATTTATATTGCAGACACATAGTGTGTCCAAACATTCAGATGTTTTGTGGGTTTACGTAAGTTGCTTTGTCATTCCCTGAAGACTCAACACGACTACTGTGTTAAAGAGGTTGATCAGTGAAATTTATGGCATGAAGTCTTGAAGGAAAATAGAAGGAGTAGTCGCAGCCCAGTAGAATTATCTTTTTAAAGTAACTATGCCTTGATCCCTCTACTAATACAAAACCACGTAAACATGAGGCAACTCGAGTAATGTAGAAAATAGCAGTTCCTTCCCAAACCCTTTCTAACTTTACAAACCCCTTCATCTTACCAATTTCTTCAGCAGAAATTACACTCCATCATTGATTTCCAAAGCATAGACTGCCTACTCCTAATATTTCACGCACTATGGGTTGTAAAATATTATTCTGGCATACTACCCCATCAGTTTAAGGATTTTAATAATTATTCTGCAAATGTTACAGTTTCCAGAAGTTACTGATTACAAATTTTATATTTTGGTCTGTGAACTTGAAACTGGTTTTTAAATAACCCAACACTAATAGCATAGTAATTTTTCATGTACGTTGTCTGCATGCCACACTCTCACATTGTATTGACATTGTCAGAACGTGCTATATTAAAGTATACATGCAGAACAGGTGCAGACAATCTTACAAAGTAACGTACCCTGAATATCACTAGCATGTTGCTGGCACATCTCTAGCACTGAGAGCACATGAGCATGTTGTTGGTTGGACATTTCTGGCACATGTATGCAACATACTGCAAGATCCCATCTGCAACATTGCCAGTGTGATATTTTTGGCATGGTATGTACTGTCAATATGCTGCAAGAAATCAACTGCAAGGATACATCTTCAACATTGCTGGTGTTCTGGCACGTACAGATATGCTGAAGATTCTGTCACCAATCTAGCACATTGTAAGATTGCAGCAGTTTCGTTTTGCCTAAACTGAACTGAACACTTAAAAAGAAGGCATGATACATAAACTTATAAACGCCAATTGAAATAATATAAATTTTATGTCAATATGTGTGAATTTCTAGAAAATAATATCTGCAACTTTGTGAGCTGTGTGCGCTAGTGTTGTGTGTTTCTGGTGAACTATTTTTAATTTAGTAATCGTATAACTTTAACACACGTTCAAGAGATTACACCATTGCAAAATATTTGCTAAAAAAAAAAAATAATGGCAAAAATTATTTTCTAGGTGTTGCTCTTTTTTTCTTATACTGTGAACTTCTTGCAAATTTTAATGAACGGGTATGGATGTTAATTTATGTATTAGAACTTTTTTACTATGTGATAATTTACAAGTTTTTACATAAAAAAACTGATATACAGACATTTATTTAAAAATATTTTATCTATAATTTTACAAAAAACCAATGCAACACACATTATTTCTTAATACTGGATTTTTTTTAGTTTGTGTTATTATATTTACTTTTCATCTTGTAGATTTGTTGCAGTGCATTAAACAATATAGTGTTCATCCACGTAATTTTTAGGCTTGTACCTCGTATTGTACAGCACTCTTGGTAAGTTATGGTCTACTTAGAAAAAAAAGACAATTACTCAGTACTGAATAATGGATAGCATAATATTAACAATTCCTGCTTAGAAAACAAACATAGTTGGCTTTAATTGTTTATTTGACTTTACAATTAACATAAAAAGCTAGTGTGCTGAATATTTGTGGCTCCTCCAGTTCTATTTGCTCAGCGTGATAAGTAATAATGCATGTAAATAAATCGTGCTGATAGGTGAAATTCACACTGTCAATAATCACAACAAAGAAAAAAAGCCTATTTCAGCCCATTCCCCCCCCCCCCCAATTAATCACATACAACCTGACCAGTCTTTCCACTCTCCTCCTGTCCTTCAGAGGTTTCCATCCCAATTCCTTCACCATCAGGCTAGGCCTAAAGTTCCTTTCCTCCTCACCAGCCTGACCCTGCTATAATAAATTTTAACACATTAGTTATGTTGTAGAAACACAGTTTGTCCAAAAATTCAAATGTTTTGTAGGTTTACGTAAGGTGCTTTGTCTCACCCTGAAGACTTGACACAATTACTGCGTGAAAGAGGGTGATCAAGGAAATTTATGGCACGAAGTCTGGAAGAAAATAAAAGGAAGGTTCGCAGCCCAGAAGAATTATCTTTCTGAGTTTACTATGTCTTCATCCCAATACTAATACAAAATCACATAAACATGGGGCCATGCAAGGAATATAGCAAAAAGCAGTTACCTACACCTACATTCCTGAGTATTGTGACGTGCACTGGCACGTAGCACTTACTTGGCCTCTTATCATACAGTAATTTCAATTTTTTTGTCTTAATATTTTTTTTCTTTGTTGTTTATAACAAATTAAGTAGGCCAACTTAACCAGGGATAAGGATGTATACGGCGGGATCCAACCTATTAATTGGGGATGCGAGTAGAGGAATTTACATTAAAATTTTCTTTTTAATTTTAAATTTAACTTTAAAGCAAGAGAAAAGTATTTAATTTTACGTGTCAATTTTATCGGATTTATGTCGTGTTTGGACTCATTTTAAAGCTAATTTAATTTCAAGCAACTTTTCTAAGTAAGCTTT
>PNEQ01015910.1:0-23371 GCA_003012365.1 Medauroidea extradentata
TAAATTTTATTTTCATGAATTATTTCGACGTTACGTGACGCAGTTGTTTGTCACTCAGGTCTAAATTCCGGGAGGTTCTGGGCTCGAATTCCGTTAAAAGCTGCGTGCAAAAGTTCAATTCTGACACACAAAAACTACAAGGCAGATCGAATTAGTGCAATTTACATGTAGTCTTTAAAAGGGGTAAAATTGCAGTTCGTTTTCCACATAGGTTCCTCTACAATATCAGCTGACATATCGTCGGTATACTGTCAAAAGTGATTAAGTCATAAATTGTATTTCGTTTAAAAACTGTATTAAATTGTATATATTAACACAAATGTGGTATGTTACTATACTGTGACACAACAGTACGAAACGACGAATAGACTTTAAACTTGGGCAATTGTTCCTAGCATGTTTATAATTTTATCTCATTTTGACTTTATCACTTTTGGTAGAAAAACGACGATATATCATCATACTAATCTCAGGTTTGGGGCACCAAATACGTTTCCGCGAAACCTTTACCCTCTGAAACTTGGTAATGTCAATAAAGTTAAAGTGAATATTTTGAAAATATATAATTGAGGGCACCGTCACCAATGGTTGTACACAGGGTAAACAGATGTTTCTCATTCGATTAACCTCTTACCTTAGGTGTCTGTAATTACCCCACATCGTCAAATAGGCAGGGCTATAAATAAGACCCAGGCGAAGTCGCTGTTAGTGGCAGGGACAAACTTAAGACTACTTTACGCGTGGACAGCTATAGCTGCTCATCCTTCTGCAGAATTAGTTCAACTAGCCGCTTGGACATTCTAACACTTGATGACTGAAGTACCAATCTTGTGTACAAAAAGGTTTTTCAATTTGAAGTAAATATTATCAGTTACGAATAATACTCGCGAGCAAAGCCGCGGGGGACTGCTAGTAGGATATAAAATTACAATAAGCACGAGTATTACCATCCAGAACATAAATTATTCCTGATTAATATTAAAGTGCGACATAATAATACAAAATTATGGTTTAAGTACAAAATATTTATATATAAACGTTTATGAATTAAATAGGAAATATGGACAAACTTGATATATTAGACTAGACAAAAATAATAAAATAAATAAAGCTATAATTTTACTAATAATCCCACAGGGAGACTCTGGTAAATATTAAAATATGTAGTATACCAAGCAAATCTTGTGGGAACTTAAGTTATTACATTATTGCATACTAAAACAATATTATAATATCAAGAACATAAGAAGTAACTATAATATCAACTAATACTGAGAATATACAATATTAAATTTACGATCACACAAGCACATATCCATATACTTACACATACTGTTGTAAAACTGTTATTTTACTAGGTTTTACACATGCTTTTATCGTGTTGGGTGGCTGTAGCCAGAGGTAGGCATTTTATAATGAAACTATTTAAGTGGTTAAGTTAAGGGTGAGAGTTACTGTTAAATGAATTATGTTAATGTAATTATAATTATGTTGCTTTACTCTAAACAAGTTCGTTACAAATACTACACGATTGGACTACATAATTTAGATAGGAGGGGAGCAGATGTTTACATATTTACGTTGTTCTACTCTATGATGGGTGACCCTTTGGACACATTAGACCTCACCGTTAGCATGATGCTGGAGGCTGATGATGACTGTCGGCTATCGACGGACGGCGGCACGTCGTGGGTCTCGACCCACGACCATCCTGGCGAGATGGTGACGGCTGGAAGGCTTGAAGGAGACAGACCCCGATTCCCCCGATACTTTGCATTATATTGTCACACTTCAGTGCAGGTGGGGAGAATCGCTGAGGCCCTTGTCTTGTGCAACTACTGACCTGATTGCACTGCCATCGTCGCTAGCCCGTCCCCCAGGCGAGGCTCTTGCTAATCACAACAATACGCTAACGTGCATACACGCATCCATATAAGACACACACACATACACACGAGTCAACAAGTGTCATATCAGCCATTGTTCACATTGAACTAATTATTAAAATGTTAGTTTAGCAAATAATTTAATGAAGAAACAGACTCATGCTGTCTGGTTTTCTCATCGAGTGCAAACCAAGCACGTGCAGTGGCCACCGAAAATTATTTGGAATATTTTCTGGTTCTATGTCTTGGTGTTAGTAATACCATATTTGATTTAGAACGGGTACTGATATCGTGACGGGACTGAAGTAAATTAAATTTATCAGCTTATGTTTCGGACTTTTAATATGAAGTACTTTTCTGAGTGTAGCAGGCTATGCAACTTGCGTCTATTGTCAAGTCGTAACCATGATAGCTTGTCGTAGTATGGAGAACATGGACAAGTGATTTTAGATTAAAAATAAAACGAATACAAATATTTTGTAGTTTCTGTAGTTTGGTTAATTGCGCGTTAGTTGGGTCATTGTACACAGAACGGAATTTCTTTGTACTTTTCAAAAAAATTCGAAAATTACGAAAATTTACCTTATTTATCACAATTAAAAAAAAAAAGACAAAATGACTTGTGTGTTTTTAAATCTTTTAGCATAGTGCCCATTATATCTAATCTCAGTGTAATGTTTCATTCGAGTAAGTCACTTGGTTTTCGTTAAATCTATGTTCCTGTTACTAGAAAATTCTGACTTTGACATGCCGATATGGGAAAACTATGTGAGCTAAAAAATTTCTACAAGTGGAAAATGTAGTCACATGTAACGTCTATAAAACTAACACTAAGCCAAGCAAATATAAAATTTTGAATTTTTGCCACGAGAACGCCCTTAAGAGGTGGGGCTCAGTGTTTATTTGTTTCACATAGCACAAATTCTGTAGGAAAAAGATAGAAATTTACTCACCAAGCAGACCATTGAACAGTGGATGATGACTGCGTAAAACGCACGGAACACGATTATACACACACGCAGACACACACACAAACACTTAGATCGACGAATAACTATACAATCAAGATAGTAGGTGAAATATGACTTCCGTTAAAAAGCTATTTCTAGTGTACAGTACATCATTATTTTATTTTGTATTTGTACCATATATTTTTTTCTTATTTTAGACACAAAATGTGACTAAGTTTGGCTCTTATGAAATTTTGTTACCTCTCATAGTTTTCGCGTAATGGCTCGTTAAAGTCATATTTTGCATGTTTCCGTTTTAACGACCTCACTAAAACCAACTGATACATCAGACTAAAAAAAGAAAAATCACAGTGGATAAAAACTTTGCAGGCTACAATGACATTCTCATAAAATTAAAGAATAAAAATTATTTGAATTAAAAAAATTCTGAAACTGATAAAAAAAATTTAAAAATTCAATATTTTTTTTAAATACAAATAATTTTCATTCTTTAATTTTATGAGCATATCATTGTAGCCTGCAATGTTTTTATCCACTGTGATTATTTTCAGTTTGGTATATCAGTTGGTTTTAGCGTAGTCGTTAAAACGGAAACATGCAAAATATGACTTTTAAGGGCGCGGTCTACCACAATTTTCATCATCATTATTTTATTTTTTATTTGTACCACATATTTTTTCTTATTTTAGACACAAAATGTGACTAAATTTGGCTTTTGTGAAATTTTTTATCTCTCATATTTTTCGCGTAATGGCTTGTTAAAGTCATATTTTTGCATGTTTCCGTTTTAACGACTACACTAAAACCAACTGATATACCAAACTCAAAAAAATCACAGTGGATAAAGACATTGCAGGCTACAATGAAATGCTCATGAAATTAAAGAATAAAAATTATTTGAATTTAAAAAAAAAAGCTGAATCTGAAAATAAAATTTTAAAAAGTTCAATAATGTTTTTAAATATAAATAATGTTTATTCCTAAATTTTATGAGCATGTCATTGTAGCCTGTAATGTCTTTAACCACTGTGATTTTTTTTTATTTTGGTATATTAGTTGGTTTTAGTGCAGTCCTTAAAACGGAAACATGCAAAATATGACTGTAACAAGCCATTACGCGAAAACTATGAGAGATTACAAATTTCATAGGAGCCAAATTTAGTCACATTTTGGGTCTAAAAAAATAAAAAAATATCTGGTACAAATACAAATTAAAATAATGATGAAAATTGCGGTAGACCGCGCCCTTAACAAGCCATTACGCGAAAACTATGAGAGATAAAAAAATTTCATAAGAGCCAAATTTAGTCACATTTTGTGTCTAAAATAAGAAAAAAAATATGTGGTACAAATAAAAAATAAAATGATGATGATGAAAATTGCGGTAGACCGCGCCCTTAAACACTAAAAACAGAAACATAAGTCACGTATAAAAGCAAAGCTCCAAGAAAACATTTCATTCAACACCTTCTAGTTCGCTCTGTGTGGAGACATAGATTCGCTTGTTACAGTGAAGGACAACTATTTTTCCATCAAAGGTCCAACAGTTACGCGGTTCAAACTTATCCTTCCCAAATTTTAGTATGCGTTGTCTTTCATAGGTTAACGACTCGGTGATCACTACCGGAGAGTTTTTGAGTTTCCCTTTTCGCTTGGAAAACACGAAGTTGGTCCTGGTAACTCACGAACTTTACAATAATGGGACGTTTCCCTTCACGAATAGCTTCGGCTGCAGAGCGATTTGGCCTTCTCAGTCAATGGCACCGGTCGATGGCGTTTGCGCAGTGTCGCTATCATGTATTCATGCGCAAGATGGAAGTAGAAATATTTTATTTTTTACAATATTTAACATGTTTGCCTTCAAACGTGCAGCACACATTAATCGGATACTACCTAGAAGATAAGGCCGAGTGAGGTGGCGTAACGATAACACAATCAGCTCGCTAGTGAGCGGACCCAGGGTCTATTCTCGGCTCCGGCTATCCACATTTCGGTTGTCCTAATTTTTCGAAAATCGTTCCAGGCGAACGTTGTGATTATTCCTTTTCACTTCCCCCCTCCCCCTCCAGAAAATCTACTTGTACCAAGGCCATAAGCTATTCGAGGGCACGCGACAATACCCGATAAAACCGTAATTAATTCACTTCACAAAAGTTTTCGTTGGAATTATATGCTTAGTTTATTACACTATTGCCGGTGATATAATTATAAAAACGGTAACATACCTATCATATTCACCATTAAATATTTCTTTAACTAAAATTTATAAACATGCCCAACTATGCTTCTTAGATTTGCCGACTTCAGAGGCCGCTGAATTCCCGGAAACAAAAAAAAAATAAATAAAATCTGGTACACCAGACTTAAGAGCACAGGTCCCTATTTAGGTTGTTTTAGCAGTTTTTTTTAAATCCTGGACAGGAGCAGATACCACATAACCGTTACATAGAATTGGTGGAAATGGTTTGTAATATGAAATCTATTTTTTTTTAAACTTAAGTTCATGTAATTTTTTTCTATTTATAGACTTAATTAAATTGCTTCAAAGTCTATAAATATACAGAACTATGAAAAGTGATGTTTTGAAAGAATTAGACCACATAGTACATACAATATCCAACGTTTCTAAGTAACTGTTTTGTGATATCTGCTCCCTTTCAGGATTTAAAAAATAAAACTTGCTAAAATAGCGTAAATTGAGACCAGTGGCCTCAAGAGTGCGCGGTAGATAAATAAACGCAAAAAACAACACTTGATTTCTACACTTTTTTTTCGAAGACAATGTGGATAAAATACTCAATGGCAATCCTAGATAATGGTATTTGCCAACTTTATGAGTAAATATTTATACAGAATTACTAATTCGTTATGCGTGATCACTTGCGCCGCAGTTAAATGCACGAATCCGGCGTCAGCGATTGTGCCTCAGAAGTTTGTAACACTGGAAACAATTTTGTTTAAAACGTTAGCTAAAACTATTGTCTAAGATTGATATTATTAAATTTTCGCAAATTGGCTTCAAGACACCTACAGTTATAGATTGATGCTTTTATCGTTGAATTATGTACCACGCTCTCTTAAGTAGAAATAACGCTTACTTTATTCTCTCGGCGAGAAATAACTCAACAAGTGATTTGGAGACCATTAACTTTGGAGAGCTCTCGTAAACTTCAGCCTTTGCGTCGAAAACCGCATGACATAAAACTCAGCACAACGTTAGACTCCCAACCAGGAGGACATGGGTTACATTTGTCCGGCTTGGCTACCGAGACAGTTCGTCGTTATGGAGATTAAGTCGACCACGAAGCGACATCACCGCAGGAGGTGTCTGCCCCCATAAACCCCCCAACCCCCTCCCCGGTGTCTCACACCCACGTCCTGCAATTGCAACGACCACCCAGCAGTCTACTATACAACCACTCACTCTTATTTCACACGAGGTGACATCCCTTCACTTAAATCCCCTTCCCTCCCGCACACACCATACCATTTTCTCTGTCATTATTTCCTTAAGGCTGTCCAAGTGCTGAAATTTATTTTCAGAGTTTTAAATTATTTCCATCCTTTGTGACTTAGTATCAAATAAAACGTGATGCAATCACACCTTGAACTTTAAAAACGTTGTAATATTCTTTTGAAATACGATTTCGAACATTTTAAAATAAAAATGGTGCAATGCACATTTAATTAACCAGTCGATCATTGAAAATGAAAAAACCATATTATGTGTAAACACATAGGTATCCTAAAGTATGTTAGTGCGTTTGCAAACAGTAACTGTTTCATCTCTGTTAAACAGCCGATTTTAGGCTCACTGCTTGCACGAGAAGAAAACAGTAAAAATCAGAAGCTATTAAGTTTAATGGAGGATCTGTGTTAAATAAATTACTTCACAGTGTTTCAGTTATACATATAACTCGTTCGAAAAAAATACGAAATAGAAACAGAGTTTGTCTATAAGCAATATTATTCTAGAAATTTTATGTCGAATAATTTATTTCCATTGAAAAGGAATTTTCTCTTTTTTTTTTTGTACAGTTGAGTGTTAATCAATTGTATTTCTGATTAATCATTGATACTCCTAGGCAGTTGTTTTGGTAGCTGGAACTCTTAACAGAATATATTACATAATCCAGCACTAAAAGCGTCAGTTTAAAATTGTAGGTTTCCCGAAGTCAATGTGCACAAATTAATAAACAGTAATCGAAGACCATAGTTTTTGCCAACCAATGATCAAAATTTTTTCTCAAGCAGTGTGCTGGTACCGCAGCCTAGGAAAGGTTTTGAAAGAGTGGCACAGCGGACGTGAAATGGTATCTACTGCGCAGCTACCCGCCCCACATTTCCCCTCTCAGCCAGTAAGAGGGGAAATGACGGAGCCCTGAGTGTGCCATTAGCAGCTAAAACCCATCAGCAGATGCGCACACCTCCACTGGTTAGGGGTAGGAGGAGGAGGAATTTTCCCCTCTGCACGTCACCTGGACCTTTCCTAGCCCACATGACCAGTATTAAATCTTAAGACCATTCGCGGACGCCAAAATATCTTACATTTAATTGCGGCGCCAGAGACCATGCTTAACAAATACATCATTTTGCATAGATGTTATGTTTTAAAATTGGCAAAAATCATTATCTAGGATTGTTGCTTTGAATTTTTTTTCGTATAGATTTTAAAAAACATGTAGGTTGTAACGTGCAATTTACGGGATTTATGTAAAATATGTAATTGTAGATTTAAAATTTAATCTGAAAATAAAAGAAGGCGAGGTGAATTGAGACGGAATCTGTTCTCTGAGGGCGGAGCTTGTAGGATGCTCGACACTGATTGGCCGGGGCACCCCCTCGTGACCACTGGACTGGGAGGGTGGTTTGTCGCCAAGACAGGGAAGAGCCGCGATAGAGGAAAGTGGGTCGAGGCATTTGGCCGCGGACGTTGAGGGAGAACGAAGGTCTCCAATTATCAGGGGCGGCGGTAGGCACCCCACGATATCATTCGTCGTGTATAATTTTCTGAATAGTGGAACTGAAAACAAAGACGGGCGGCAGTAGGCACCCAGAGTATGTGAGGTCCATTTTCTTCAAATAATTAAAATCAGTATTTTATTGCACGCCCTACGAGAGCAGTTCACGATTGATTCACTAAGCCAGGAAACGAACATTCAGTTTTTTTTTTCATTGCTGAGATAGATAAACCCCGTGTTACCTGTGTGGAACAACGGGAGGAACGTAGTAAGGTTTCAACGGCTTTTTATTGATTATTTACGTACCACAAACTCTTAAGGGCCTGGCTAATTGCATTTGAAATATGTTGCAGCGAGTTTCGAAAATTCGAATGATTTACGAAACCTCTTAACATGCAATACATTTGCGTACCTACGAAAATTACTCACAGTTGAAACTATGTGTCTATAAGTTAAGGGTATTGTAAGCTACGATGTCGAGCGGACCGTTCGAACACTCAATCGTCAATAAAATCAGAACTACTCACCAAAATTAACTTAGATTTGTTTGCCGAGCAGATATTTTATCAGCGGACTTTTATTTATGTAGCACTATGTGTTGGTATGGTTCACTTTCGAGTAAAATAATAAATCTGTAATTAGAAAAATAAGGGCTTGAAACCACAAAAACTACAAAAATGGAAAACTGTAATTTTTGTAATTTTTAATATGACACCCTAATATCTAGGTCTCTATAATAACTGAATTTGAAAAATGCTTGCGTTTTAATTTGAAAATAATTTTACTTTCTCGAAAATCTCTGCGCGAGAGGTATACGAATGGTAAGAAAAGTGATAGAAGCTATTTTTGTAAACGTCTTGAATACTATCCGTCTACATGAACATTACTATCAGTTTGTTTTGTTTTAAAAAGGAAAGGAAGAAAATATTTATATATAAAGAGATAAGGCATTTTTAAGTATCATATTTTGATATAGTTAGCTTAGAGGAGAGCATTAGTTCCAAAATATTCTCTAGTGAATCATTTAAATAACAACAACAAATCTATTTTAAACCGTTGTATGTTCCGTCCGTAAAGTGAATGACATTCAAAATGCTAGAATTGAAATGTTTTATTTCTGGTAATTACCGCCGAAATAATATTTTAGGGACAGACGAAATTAATAAGTATCTTTAGACGTGCAAATAGCAAAAATAAAAAATTATTTAGAACAGAGCTACACTTCTTTTAGACTAGAAAAATAAGCGCGAGTACTTAAAATATGTACATTATACTTTCGTTAACTGCGAAAATATGGTACTTTACGTATTTCCAAGAACAATGAAATAATCTCAACAAAATTGGAATGTTACTTCAATTTAAAATTCTTCTAACTAAAAACAAGTACAATTTTATAATTTTATACGTGGACTTTAGAACGGAAAATTTTTTGTCCTGTTTTTTTGCGACCTATCTAATTTTTATAAGTAAAATAATTATGTGTCAATGGGTTACTAAACCAAATAAAATTACTCGTGCAACAATTTTCGTATTGTAAAAATTGAAATAAGAGAAGTCAAGTACTAATGAAGCACATTGATAAATTTAATGGAAATAACGTTCGTTACAATTTTGCGAGCTTTCTATTAACTAAAGAGATTGCATTATAATAGGTACAAAAATAATTTTAAGTATAATGTTATATTAACACCGCATTAAATAAACGCTAACATCATAATTTCACGTGCCACTATATTGTGCAGCAAGTACTATCAATAGTTTAGCAATGACATCTAACCATTCACAATTTGGAAAAAAAATCAGTCTATGCAGTCGACGAGAGCGTCCCTGAAAAAAAAAAATAATGCGTTGTGAAAAACAATGAAGGGATTTATAAATGCCTGAATAACTTTCGTTGCAAATGCCCCTCCCGTTTCTCCGTCAGGTTTTTAATCATTCAAGCTGTTTTCCTATTCGAACGAATAATTTGAATGGATGAGAAATTCAGTCTTAAACAATTTTCGTGCGACAGATGCAGATTTTATGTTCACGGCACCAAAGTGTCGATTCCGTAAAGTGCACTATTTAAGTCACGTTGTAACCTTCGTCTTTTCAAACACCATATATCTTAGTCGTTTCTAAATGCTGAAGAACACTTAAGGTAGTAATAAGGAAACAGTTTAATGCATTTTCCCCCGCTGGCGACCACAACCGTTGCCTTACTTCCCATTAAAATTCATAAAACATTCATATTTATGCCTATAAATGAACACTAATAAATTATGTAACAGAACGGAGAACAGGCCGTGTTCTTGTTGGCATCGCGTCGAAAGGTTGCTAATTGCCTTCGGCTCTTTTATGACGTGATACATTCCGAGAAGCACTCTAGTTTCTGCTTCGACTGAAGAAAACATTCAAATGAGCTTCAATCCACGGGCATGGACCATGAGTAATGAATGACAGAGTTTTTAGTGCTGTGTTATGTTAATGAACATCCTGTGACAAAGTCCCGAACTAAATAACCCCTGGTGCTTTCAGTGAAATGCACAACAAACAAAAAAACTCGTGTTTTGTGGAGCAAATATATTTTTTAACCTTTCTCGAGGCCAAAATAAATGTAAAAAATTAACTAAAATGTATTATGTGCTAAAACCACAACGCAAGTTTTTTGTATAATTTTACTCTGCATTATGCACGCGAAGACGTGGTTTCTCTTGAAGATCACTTTTTTTCTTAATGGAGAGTGAATGCTGCGTTAATTTAATATGTCAGGTGTACAATCGCTCTACATAATTTCCGGTCATTGTTCACTGGGGCGGCTGTATTCATCCCGGTCGTAATATGGGTAATTTGCTTATATTAACAGAACATCCATCACCCACAGGACACAAGTACTGTAGGCGTAATTCCATTATGTATTGTACATTCTGTGCAAATGATTTGATCCACCGGGTGCCTCCTTTGGCGTGGCTTTAGTTCTGCAAATAGTCGATAGTACTTTATCATTATTGTTATTATCTTTGAATGACTTTATTTGTTGCGAAAGTAAGTCTTACGCTTTCTCTTACACGTATCCATCAACTTCTATACTGTTATACTTACCGCCATAAAATCTGGCAATATATACATAACATACTTACCACTAATAAAATAACAGGGTCATCGCTTGAAGCCCCGTTGAAAAACACATTCTTCGAAAACACTGAACGCTAGTTTAGTCCTTCGCACCTAGAGGCTTTGAAGTGTTTGACAGAAGTGTCATTTTCGACTTATCGCGATCTGTTCACATGCTTAAAAAAAGCACTAACTACTAAGAAACGTGTATAGCTCGGTCGCAGATTATGTGACAATGTCCTGTTGATATCTGAACCAGAAAAAGCTTGCAACGGAACAAGGATCAAACATCTTGTCTCCGAGTATAAGTAAGCATATCCGCGAAAGATGGAGCATGGAAACAGTCTGTTATGTATGTGGAAACGTCCCTCTTCATGGTACTATGCGAACTGTATTTCCCACAGCGAGACTCAAGTGTTATAGAACAGCACGCTTACTCCGTAGATAATAACGAGACTAAAGTGAATTGTCTGTATTTAGCCAATACAAGGATGCCAGTAACAGTAATACTTATATCTTCATAAAAAACCGTTCCATGAGCCAATAGCCTGCATACGCACGGAAAAAAAATTTTGTGGTAGGCACTATATATTATGGTGGTATTCTCCCTGTAAAGTACTTTTTATAGCGACCACAAAAAAATGTTTGTGGTCACCACAAAATGTCGTAGTCATCACTAAATAATTTTGTGTTTACCACAACAAATTATTTTGCAGGGAAAATTTTTCTTTCAGTTCACAGCGTAATCACTTAGGCGCCGGTCTACGGTGCAAGAGGTCCTGGGTTCGAATCCTGTCTCAGGCATGGGCGTTGTGTTGTCTCTTCACCTCATTTCACCCCAATCGGTTCTTAGTTCTTCGTTGTTAAAGGGCTGTAAAACCCTCTCACTTCTCACCTCAACTGACACTCTTTGACTCTGGTCGAATTTAAGAGCTTGAATTCGTGTAACTTGAATAGAAGCGAAGAAGGTCGTTCAAATAAATACATATTACTATATAATATTTTATTATCAATACTTTTATTATCAACATTATATTACAAAAATTTCATATATATAGACTGTAAATGTTTTTCTTAAAATTTGTGAACAGTAAGGAAACCTTTCAGGACGCCGAAAATTTTCGTCGTATTGTGGCCTGAGGAATATTCGAATTTAAGTAAACTAAGTGTAT
Organism: Medauroidea extradentata; assembly: GCA_003012365.1. Classification (NCBI taxonomy): domain Eukaryota; kingdom Metazoa; phylum Arthropoda; class Insecta; order Phasmatodea; family Phasmatidae; genus Medauroidea; species Medauroidea extradentata. Next base: position 12,084 of record PNEQ01015910.1, read on the forward strand.
CACAAATAACACCAAAAATATAAATGGTTAAATCACTGACCTGGCATGAGGGTAGACGGGTCATCCCTCTCAGGTTAGTCAGTCGCAAGGCTCTACCCAATTAAAGGTTCCTCTCTAGTACTGCAGGTATCTGGGGAATAATGGCCTCCAGGAAGAGGAAGAAGGTGGTGATGCAATTTTTCTCTCCAGCCGGAAGACTGGACCATACCACAGAATGCCAATTCGGGCTGCCCTTCGAGAGACCCAACTACTTCGTCACGAGTGAGAGGTGTGTGAAAGACGTTATGTAAAAGGGTTGGGGTCGTGCAGTTTCTTCAGAAGAACATTGTCAGCTTGCTTGTAGTACACATCTCGTCGACAACCGGCCGTGGAAACAGTGACTTTTATCGTATTCAATTTACTAAGGCTGATTTCATGATGAAGTGAACTGTTTGTAATTGCCTTCCATTCCACCGTGGTAAGTTTATTACATGTAAAACTTTAACAAATCGTAGAGCTCGTGATTTTCATCCATTTAATCAAATGACACGTGATCGTGAGGAAATCGATTTTGGTCAGCATTTATTTAACATCTAGGTTTTTGACGCTGGTGAAGTACGACATGATGTGAGTGTGGTGAGACGACGGAATGAAGTGGAGGGGGAAACGGAGATGAGATCCCCGAAATACCAGTCGACCAGCGGCATCGTCCGGCATGATTAACACATCCGAAAATCCGGTGACCGACACCGCCGGGAATCAAACTCGGATCGCCTTCACGGGAGTCGAGTGCTCTAGCCACTACGCCAACTGCATACTGTATATGTTATTGTCTCCAATATCTTTTCTAACAAAAAAAAATATTTAGATTGCCACTCAAGAGTAACGTAATAAGTCTTTTTGTAACTATTACAACATATCTTTTTTGTAGACAACTGAGATTCTAAAGAAATTATAATGTAGGAGAATCCTAGAGGTGCACACAAAGAACTTATATTAATGGAAAATGGAGCCGACATGTGCTCCAACCTACAACCAATTAGTGAAAAACATTCGCAGATAATTTCTCCTGTTAAAAATCTACCGACAGGTAGTATGAACAGTGAATACATTAGCGTCTTGCATCAAATTAATCAGAGAAAATTGAAACTCCATCTGTCACTTTCGGTGGTAAGAAACATGCAAAATTGGACTCTATTACAATGGACGATCATTTTCAACCGACGAATCATGGTACAAGTTGTGGTGATCCTACGGACATATGTGGGCATTAGATTAACCGGCAATTTCTAAGCCAATAGTTTTACCACTGCACATGTTGAATCAAATGGAACCGATGTTATAGTTTTGTTGTTCGTGAGATACCCGTAGTAAATAAATATCGTGTAAGGAAGGTTTCCGAAGGCCAGGGTACAGCGCCTCAGACTACAGAATTAAGGCTGGATACCCGTAGGCATCTGACTGCCGTGGAGTGTCGCATGAGACGAGGCCCTACTATGGTGAGGCACCGGAATGAAAATGGTGGGGGGAGGGAATGAGATATTCTTGAGAAAACCCATCGATGAGCAACATAGACCAACACGATTCCCACATGTAAAACTCTGGGGACCGATCCGATCTTGGAATCCAACCCGGATCGCCTTGGTGGGAAGAGAGTGTTCTAGCCAATTTTTCAACCGCGGACTCATGCCCGTAGTGAATTATCTCTACTGCCTTGGTCCACAAATAGTTATTGAAGCAAAGAAACTAAAAAACTAATCATTAATATTCTAACCGTGCCAAATAAATTTATGTGTCTCAATTTTCCTACAGTAAGTCCCCACATCCTTACAGCATGTGTATTCGATCAAATTTCAGTATAACCTACCCCAGAGTGGGGCAAATAATGTTACATCTAGGAACAGCTTATCTAACATCCAAAGTTAACTATTAACGAAAGAGGCAATGGGTAAAGCTGTATATGCCTCAACAATAATAATTAGTCTTTTGTTTGTTGGGGTATGTGTACGGTACACGCTGACTGCAGCATTGTTAAATTACAAAACCACATCTGTCAAATCCGAGAAACTGTTCACTGGCACTCTGTCCTTCAGAAGCATGGTATATTGTAGGGGCGCCGAGGATCATCGTCAAATCCCCAGCTTTGTGCTGTGCTGATCGTGAGTCGGACTAGGAATGTCTTAGGAATAGGTCTGCAGGGTTCTCGAGGTTGGGTGGTCCTAACTTCTCTTGGGGTTGTCCCGCAAGTCCTGGTACACTGACTTGTCACTGTTAGTACGGCTACGATCATCCTTGAGCACTCGGGAAAAAAATGGAAGCTTTTGGGGCTGTAAGAAGGAAAACTGGACTGGTCCATCTAGTGATCGGACAAGACACGATGCTGTTTCGTATAGGTTGGATAGGCCTCGACCTCACCAAGGTTGTCACTGTTAGCTAACCCACTTCGGACTGCTGACTGGTGAAGTAGCAGCCACGCCCACCCACAGCGATTGGCACCAGCGAACTTGTTTCTGTCGGTAGCATTCAACTGCTTCCATTTAGAACAATGAGCAGACTGCAGTGGTTTGTATGGTTCATAATTAGAGGCCCGGATATTTCGCGGGTTCAACGCCCGGCAGGCTAGACTCCACAGTCCTGTGTGCACTGTCGTCAGCTATATTTGTTCATTGGCTGCTGCTCCAGTGAGTGAGCATTTGAACATTTGACGATGTAGCTCAGGAGTCCGTGAGCGTTTTTACGCATGTCCGCCATTGGTTCGGAGTCCGCAAGGTCGCGTTTAATAAACAATGAGCCAATCGAAATAGTTTCCAACGTGTACATGACTTAGAAATCCAACCTCTCCTCAGTTGAATCCGCGAAATTTCCGGGGCTCTATTCATAATAAATACTGGAAAGTTTGGGAGAACTTCTGTGCTGGTATATCCTGTTTGTATTCTTCATAAACAGGTACAAGGCAGAAGATTTTGCCACACCAGCCTGAAGTGAGTTCGGTAAACACTGCACGCTGTCTACTGTTGTATACTCTCCCATAAAAATTGACACAGTAATGAGGCGGTTCACTATTTATTTATTACAAATTGTTCCTAGGAGACGTATGCTCAGTTGTACTTTACCTTCTTCACTGTGATGTTTATTACTGTCATTCACTGCAAAGTAGCTTTGCCTTGAAGGATATTTTCTTATAGGTATATATAATATCGGAAGCAAAATTTAGTGTCTTCAATATTTAAGAAATTTTACAACAAATTGAAAGGAGATGTAAAAATATAAAACCACGTTTTGTAAACAAAACATTTGAAAATATTAAACACACACACACTATTAAATTTACTGTTGTGTCCTTATAAGTATTCTGTCGAGTCCAGCAATTGCCGAGTAATATCATTGTCCTGATTATATTTTTAATATTTTCTGTAATTAATGCGTAAACCTTTCTAGGATGAGAACACAAAGTACTTTGCGTTGTTTGAAGCAAAAAAAAAATGCATCCGTGTGTTCCAGATAAAACGAAGATAGACAGTTATATTTAAAGTTGTTCAAGTGGCAATAATGTATAATTTTGTATTTGCACGACATAGTGTTCGTTTTAAAAACGTTACCTGTGACTACATTTTACACTTGAAAAATTTTTTAACTATCACAGTTTTCCAATTGTGACATGACAAAGTCAAAATTTGCAAATTACGGAAGAATTGTAATAACGAAATCCAAACGCCTTACTCGAATGAAATAATTTACACTGCAATTAGATAGTATGGGCGATATGATAAAATATAAAAAAACACACAACAGTCTTTTCGTATTATTTGAATTGCCATAAATTAAGTAAATTGTCATAATTTTCAGATTGTTTACAAAGTATTAAGGAATCTCATATTGTGGTTTTAAATAGTTTAGCATATTGCCCATAGTATCTAATTTCAGTGTAAATTATATAATTCGAGTAAGACACTTGGTTTTGTTATTACAATGTTCCCGAAACTTGTAAATTTTGACTTTGTCGTGTCACTATGAGAAAACTATGAGAGTTAGAAAGTGTTTACAAGTGGAAAATGTAGTCACAAGTAACGGCCATAAAGCGATCACTGTGCTGTGCAAATATTACATTACGAATTTTTGCCGCGTGAACGCTCTTAACTAGGCACTTTTCATTCGAGATGGGATTAACAGCAGCACAATTCCCGGGATGAATGAATAGTAAGTAGATGTTGTGATTTATCGCGGGAAAACGTGACTGTTTGTTAGGTTTCATTGTACGTTAAACTTTTCAATAGGCTACTGGCTTTCGCTTGTCTGTGGAACTGTTAGCTTATTTGATGGAGCCAATAAGAATCCCGCTATTGTAATATTACATATCTGTTACACGTCTAACTCAACGTAGCTGTCTACAGACCAAATCATCCAATTATATATATATCGCTAGAAACTGCAGCGTTTTCAATGATATGTTGTCACAAAACTTTTCCACGATTTTATGGCGAAAAGATTTTTGGAGCATTTGGTTTCTATGCGTTATGTGCACATCTGCAGTTCTGTTACATCGTCTGTGAATGGATGATTTTACTCTCACTTGCCTTGGCAAATTACAGACGTACGGAGTCACAATAATCTTATTATGATTGGTACAGTCAAATGAGAAACGTGTCTGAACAAAGACACGCTGCCAATAACCATGAAGCAAAGCTGCCGATGTGCACACGAGACACTGAAACAAAGTGGGGCAAAAATCTTTTCGCGACAAAATCGTGTCTCTACACATCTACTATCATCTCTACTGGTAAGGTTTATCTGTAATTTTGATACTCAACTGTAAACAACAGAAAATCTCGTTCCGTGTTAGAGATGAGATTAAAACACGAATGGAAAGACAGCAGGTCTTAATGAGTTCAGGATTACTGCATTCACTTAACAATAAGACCTATTTTTTCGACGGGTAACCAACTATTCCTTTAGGTGTATTGAAAAATTAGGTTATGGCTGGACAACTCACAGTCACTATAATCACGATGCCACGGTAAGGTTAATTCTACTACTGATTAAAAAGATCACTGTTAAAAGTTTGACACAAGAAAAATTTTTGCCGCTTGGGGCTAGTATCGGTAGTGGATGCAATCTAACCAATCACAGTGCTTTCCTAAATTGTAAGTTTCACAAGGTCGATCATTCAAAACCGGAAATTGGTTTATTTTCACTTTAAAATTAAGTTAAATTACCTTCTGTCATTTCCGAGCCTATTAAAAATAAATTTTACTACAGTTACGTATTTTTATTGTCCCTTAGTGGAAAAGTGTGAGAGGAATAAACAATTTTATAATTCCCATAAGTAAAATACGGTAATCTTATTGATTTAACAGCCATTAATTTTAAAGACAATGACCGGCATATTTTTAGCTTATGGATATTGGTACCTTTCTATCGCACTGTCGAAAGAATATTTTAAGAAAACCTATTTTAATTCCAGGTTTAAATACTAATAATAATCCGTGCGAAATGTTCGACGTCTCATACGATAATTTTTGCTTCTTGATACTAGACATTATACAGTGACGATCAGGCAACATTGCTCACGGGTCGGCGGCGCGCATACGCATACAGTGAAATGGACAGAGGTTGATGAGACAAAAAGAGTTGTAGAAAGTGAATATAAGAGGAACATACAATGCAGCGACCAGGGCCCATATAATCAGACACTTATAGTCCCTATCCAGTATTAAATGACGTAAACATTTTTTTTTCATCGAATACATCCGTAGGTGGCCACACTGCAGCCGTTACTGAAGCTTTTCCACTTGACCCCAACTACACTGGAGCCAAATTACCTCCCAGCCAGACACAATGCAACACTTATCTCACGCATTACAGTCATACATTAAACATATCCCTGCGCACTTCACTCTACCCACTCTCCCTTACACCGATCCCTTTATACACGGCCACCTATCAGTTCATAAGTCAGAAAAAAAACGGCTGAGATCGTAAAAACTGGTACTGCAACGTACTCCAAGTTTATTTTACGACGATTCTCCTTCTTCCCTACTAAACCTCACAAGAAATTTGGCCATAGAATTTCAATAACCATGTATATGCATGTATGTGTGCGTGTTTAAAATTGTATGTACAAAAAAAGTGTTAAAATATGTTTGTACTTACTTTTACTGGGCTATACGTATTATCCACAAAGGTGTCATTAGCGACAGTTAAACACGAATTTACGCAAGTAGAGGAACCAGGAAAAGTTTCTGCCGTGACATTTATTTAGGAACCATCACAGCATTCGCCTGAAAAACTGAAATCAGGATGGCTGGACTTTTATTCTACTTTTGTGGCCTCATTGGACCACTTCAGTCAATAACTTTCTGGCCATCCCGATAAGTACGTCTTTCACTCTTTCCGAATTACCCAATATCTTTTCATTATTTCTGATCTTTTCCGTTTCTCCTCGTCTGAAAATAACCTTCTCAACGCGTGCCGTTCGTAAATTTTTTGTTTAAATCTTTTGCTCTTGTTGTACAATTTTTTTTTTTGCATTTTCTGTTTGGTTTTGCAGCTCATCCAGGGTTAGTCCTAGTTCTCCCATATCCTTTCTCATTTTCTTGATTCATCCCACTTGTTGCTTCATGTTCAGAGTTACTCTATCAATTCTTCTTGTTAATCTGGTTTCTGATCTTTAGCGCAGTTGAGGGGTGACATGATGTGAGTGTGGAGTGGCGCCGGAATGAAGGTGCGGGGGAAACGGGAGATCCCAAAGGAAAACCCTCCGACCATCGTCCGGCGCGATAACCACATGCGAAAATCCGGGGACCGACCCCGATGGGAGTAGAGCCCGGATCGCTTTGGTGGGAGGCAAGCGTTGTAGCCACTGTGCTAACCGCGGCCTTTGTCACGTATATTATATGTGATAGGTTTCAGTACCCTGTATACCACTTCATTAAGCACTATCTGTCATTGTCCTACTGTTTTAAATTTTTTATGTAAGCCTACGCCTGTGTATATATACACACATATATATTTATTTCTTTACATATACATGTGTAGGCATACACAAAAAATATATGTATATGTACACACGTGTTAAGTACACAATCTAATAAACTTTGAGTACTTTGCTGTGCCGGGTGTTATTTTCACGACTGGGTTGTCCGACTTGTGATTGTGTAATTCGCTGTCGTAGATTTTTCTGTTTGAAAAATGAAATACCACCAACAATTTAAGGAAATTGTGTAAAGCCAAATTTATTGACAAATTTGCCAAGCCATACTGAAAGAAAAAGTACGTAGAAAGTCATCCCTGCAAAATTACTTTGTAATAACCTAAAAATAATTTTGTGATGGCCACAACGTTTTAGTGCTGTCAATAAAATAATTTTGTGGTGACCACAATGTTTTAGTGCTGTCAATAAAATAATTTTGTGGTGACCACAAAATACATTTTGCAGGGTAAATACCTACAAAATATTTTGTAGCTACCACAAAATATTTTCTTCTTTCATCTTTATAAGTTTTCGTAGGTGTTTTTTTTTTTTGCTGTATTTTGTGGAATACGTATAAATAGCAGCATCACAGGAAGCATTTTTCTGAGAGCAACGCACACGTACAAACGAATTCTTTTCCCGAAGTAGCAATTTTTGCCTATATAACAGGTGTTGTATAAATGCCACAGAAACAGTTGAGTGTACTTTCTTGTAAACTGTGCGTTCTGAGCACTTGCAACTTGCTAAGAGGACCTTTGCCCATTGCAGTCTATTGAGACAGTTAAGAAAATGTTTACTAAAACTGGCAAGAAAGTAATTCTATGCTATAAAAAGAAAGCCAGCGTTATTATTTTTATGAAGAGAATTTAATTGATCGACGATTATTTATAGCATTAATATCTCACTATCATAAAACGTCACCCTCAAAATAGTTAATTTTCTGCAAGAGTTTTTCGTTATTTTTGTAAAAATATATACTACAGAAACTCGATTTTCGAACCATCTTATTTCCCTGAATATTCAGTTAGCTGAAAAGTTGCACAAACAGTGTGCCGAGTGAAGTTTTCATGATATATCTACTCCGAAAATTTAGGCGTTTAATTTTCACTGCACCATATATTCACCTACTAATATTGCCGTACACACACTACATATTTAAAGACAGTAAACTATTATTTACATATTAATGTCTATATACATATAATAAATAAACACGTGTACACATATAATATGTAAATAATATTTTACAGTCTTTAAATATCTGCAAAGGTTAGTGCAACAATATTTTGTGATCACTTAAACGAAGAGTGCTGAAAAATGCATCAAATAGAAAGATATCTCGTATTTATGTTCTACACATTTCAACAAACGTAACTGTATCTGCGCTATTTGTGAAGTATGAGACGAGAAATGTGCGAACGTAAAGAGGTGATATTTTTCCACACATGTACAGACGTGTGTTCTAGTAAAGTTTGCTAACAGAAACTTAAACAAAGGAAACGTCTTTAATCAGTCATTTGCAATGAACCTATAGGCAACATTTTTTTCTCTTCGTGACCTCCAAACTGGTTAATGCTAGCCACCGGTATTTTTATTACGGCAACTTAGAAGTGAAACATTTCAACGACCGGGAATTAAACGATATTCCTTTCCCAGATATCTGGAGCGCCAATTAATTTCCGAGAGTTAAAGTTTAACTGCCGAACTATCTATGTAATAGCATCAGCTTCGTCGTAAAATTGACAACACAGGTTTTACTTTGACGTAATAATAAAAATGGAGTCGAGATTCAGGTTTCATTACGTATCTGGGGAGATTGCATTTATTGTTACAGGAATTAGATCATTTCAGACTTGAAAAATTCAGTTGTTTCAAAATTACGATCAAAACGTGAGAAAAAAGTATTCGTGCCCATTATAAAAGCAAAACAAACGTGGTAATAAGAAGCTGTACTGTTTATAATTTATTGTATTTCCCGAACATCGGCAAACAATATCAAATGATTAGCTTTACACTCCCCTTAACCAAAGAATGTTATTTTGATCAAAATTTAGTTTATATATTGAGACTATAAATAAATGTATTCTCCGTCTAAAATTGGTATTTTGGATTTTAGTACTCGGGAAACCACTAATGAAATATTTTTAAGAAGCTCGTATTCGTTGATTTTGTTTAGGAAAAGAATCATAATACAGTGTTTAATTCAACTTTTTCGTTTACGGAACTTTAAGACGATTGTAATTTCGAGACGGTTTCTGTGTCTTTACAGTAAGTCCAAACGTAGGCCTAATGATAATTCATCTACTACACAATGTAAAATGTAGAATAATATGTTCCTTTGTAGCAGCGAAATGCATTTTCACTGCCAATGTAAAGTTTCGCCGAAGTTTTGTTCAAGGCAGCCTTTGTTCAGCAGTTCTTAACTATTAACAATGATATGTTAGTACGTATGACATAATTAGGCTGTAATCAATATTAAATAGAATAATAAATAAACGGTACTGCAGTAGGCTTACGAGGTTTACGTTGAATACTCACAGAGCACTGTAGATACGAGCTAACAACATAAAACACTAAACTGAAAGAAGAGTAGAAGAGATCTGTGAGTTTTTAAGTGCTAGCGAAATGTCTGAGAGTTAATTTCATTGTGTAGATACACAGAATATTATGTAGTAGAGGTGTTGTAGGGAAGGTACAGAGACTTAGTGGTAGTAAGAATCTTGATCACAGGGTCTTAGCCTAAAATTATAAAAGCCAAAATAAGTTATAGGATATAGTATGGTAATGTGAAAAAAAAAAGGGAGGGGGGAAGTATATTTAAAGACTACCACTAGACCATAAAATTTTTACACAGCTGAAAATGTACAGTCGGCTAAGTGGTGCACAGACTATCAAATTCGTGTTATGTTTCATTTATGTCATAATAAATTCTGTACGCTTTGGAAATTAAATTTTCACACTGTTTCCTAATTTCGAAGCGACATTTTTACTACAAAACATTAGAGTGCCCTGCTACTTCCAATCTTCGATTTCAAATAAAGATTTTGGCTAAAATATGTACTTGTAAAGGTGAAAATTAAGGTATGAAGAGAGTTTGTAGGGTTGGTGGGAAGGTGTGGATTTTGTCTAAGGAGAAACATTTTGGGAATTGATCCATATCCGTTTGGAAGCATCCTTTTTCTTTTTCGATCACTTCCTTTATGCATAAACATTTTTGGCCTGATAGGGCACTGTTAAAACCCCGTAAATTCTTTCGAATTGTCGCAACCTAAATATATTCAATATTTGGTAACGAGAAAATCTGACAAGAAGAAAAACAGACTAGCTTACGCGAGTGGCTACAGTAATCACAAAGGTAACAGAAATCACGCCATTTGGAATTCAAAACAGGAAATAAATTATAAAATACTACTCGATAAAAAAGAAAAACCTAAAACCCACCATTCCCTCATTTGTTAGAAAATATCCCCTTTAAGGTGTGTGAGGAATGAAGGTATGATTAAGCTGGTAAGCAGCCAAAACTTATTAAAACCATTTTATTTAGTAAGTCGGTTTTCCTGCTTTTAAAATGAATTCCACACTCCTGCAATTTTTTCAGGTAGCAAATTTTTCGATATTAATTAGAGCGGCGCCTTAAGAGACAGAGGTTTGTAAAGCGTCTAATCTCATTACACTTAGTTTCCGTGGCCAGATACTTCCTTTGATCTTGTACCTTGTGATTTCTTTCTTTGTACTAACCTAAGACGCAAGTCTACCAACGTAAGCAGCGTACACTGGATGACATAAAAACTTACAATTCTTCACGAAATCGCGGCAACACCAACAAGACATGGGCCGGGAAAAGTAATGCAGACATTATAAGTGCTTAGGAATTGGCGTACGCCATTTAGAAGATATAATTTCCACAACCATATAAAGGTAGATGTTCATGTAATGTTAACGGTATATAAAGCTAGTGTTAACTACCTCCTAGATTTTCTCTGGTTTAACATGGCAAATTTAGGACGTAGATATTTCTGCGTAATCCAGTAAGCAGTGGGAATAGTTTTTTTATTGTATACAGTTGGCATTGCATGACTAATACTCGACCACGACAACTAGTCCATCCGTGAGGGGAAGAAGCGTGGCGTTAGTAGTAGGTTAAGGCACTATAAAGAGTGGGTATAATCGTCCGCCATTTTGGGTCTTTCGGAGCTGGCGCAAGCCAAAGCATGCGCGCGCGTCACAAAAACCTGTCTAACTAAACTCTTCATAAATCTGAAACTATTCAACCAAATGTATTCAAAATTTTTGTATATCATTTATGAACTATGCTGCCAATGATAATGTCCATTAACTT
>PNEQ01015915.1:0-13271 GCA_003012365.1 Medauroidea extradentata
TAGAGAGCGGAAACAATAGCACAGTTGCTGGCCAATACTTCTCACATAACTACTATGTATGAATATGTTCAGTTCACTAACTGTAGTGGTAGGTATGTTGTAGAGAGCGGAAACAATAGCACAGTTGCTAGCCAACACTTCTCACACCACTACTATGTATAAGTATGTTCAGTACACTAACTGTAGTGGTAGGTATGTTGTAGAGAGCGGAAACAATAGCACAGTTGCTAGATAACACTTCTCACACCTCTACTATGTATAATTATGTTCAGTACGCTAACTATAGTGGTAGGTATGTTGTAGAGAGCGGGAACAATAGCATACATGCTGGCCATCAATTCTCACTTAACTACTAGGTATGAATATGTTCAGTTCACTAACTGCAGTGGTAGGTATGTTGTAGAGAGCGGAAACAATAGCACAGTTGCTGGCCAACACTTCTCACACCACTACTATGTATAAGTATGTTCAGTATACTAACTGTAGTGGTCGGTATGTTGTAGAGAGCGGAAACAATAGCACAGTTGCTAGCCAACACTTCTCACACCACTACTATGTATAAATATATTCAGTATACTAACTGTAGTGGTAGGTATGTTGTAGAGAGCGGGAACAATAGCACAGTTGCTTGCCAACACTTCTTATATCACTACTATGTATAAATATGTTCAGTACACTAACTGTAGTGGTAGGTATGTTGTAGAGAGCGGAAACAATAGCACAGTTGCTGGCCAACACTTCTCACATAACTACTTTGTAAAAATATGTTAAGTATACTAACTGTAGTGGTAGGTATGTTGTAGAGAGCAGAAACAATAGCATAGATGCTGGCCAACACTTCTCACGTCACTACTATGTATAAATATGTTCAGTACACTAACTATAGTGGTAGGTATGTTGTAGAGAGTGGAAACAATAGCACAGTTGCTGGCCCACACTTCTTACATCACTACTATGTATAAATATGTTCAGTACATTAACTGTAGTGGTAGGTAGTTTGTAGAGAGCGGAAACAATAGCACAGTTGCTGGCCAACACTTCTCACATCACTACTATGTATAAATATGTTCAGTACACTAACTGTAGTGGTAGGTATGTTGTAGAGAGCGGAAACAATAGCCCAGTTGCTGCCCAACACTTCTCACATAACTACTATGTATAAGTATGTTCAGTACACTAACTGTAGTGGAAGGTAGGTTGTAGAGAGCGAAAACAATAGCACATTGGTAGATAAACATTGTTAGATAGGTGGTTTGATCACTATGATTTTTATTACTTGCATCATGATATGTACATGCATTGTGACAAGTTCATACACGTGTAGTCAGGTGGTATAATCCCTATAATATTATTACTTGCAGCTTGATGTGTATGACAGGTTCATACACGTGTTGTCAGATGGTTTGATCACTATGATGTTATTACTTGAAGTTTGATGTGTACATGCATAGTGACAAGTTCATACACATGTAGAAAGGTGGTTTGATCACTATGATTTTAAAACATGCAGCTTGATATGTACATGCGTAGTGACATGTTCATACAAATTTAGTCAGGTGGTTTGATCACTGTGATGTTATTACTATGCAGCTTGATGTGTACATGCATAGTGACAGATTCATACACATGTTGTCTGGTGGTTTTATTACCATTATGTCATTACATGCAGCTTGATGTGTACATGTGCAGTGACAGGTTCATTAAAAATTGGAAGTCAGGTGATTTTATTACTATAATGTTAATAAATGATTCTTGATGTGTACATGCTTAGTGACAAGTTCATACACATGAATTCAGGTGGTTTGATCACAAAGAAGTTTTTACGTGCTGCTTGATGTGTACATGCGTAATGACAGGTTAATACACATGTTGTAGGTGTTTTGATCATTATGGTGTTATTACATGCTGCTTGATGTGAACATGCGTAGTGACAAGTTCATACACATGTAGTCAGGTGGTTTGATCACTATGATGTTATTTCTTGCAGCTTGATTTGTACATGTGTAGTGACAGGTTCATACACATGTTGTGAGATGATTTGATCACTGTGATGTTATTATTTGCAGCTTGATGTGTACATGCATAGTGACAAGTTCATACACATGTAGAAAGATGGTTTGATCACTATGATTTTATTACATGCAGCTTTATATGTACATGCGTAGTGACATGTTCATACACACGTTGTCAGGTGGTTTGATCACTATGATGGTATTCCTTGCAGCTTGATGTGTACATGCGTAATGACAATTTCATACACACTTATTCAGGTGGTTTGATCACTATGATGTTATTACATGCTGCTTGATGTGTACATGTGTACCGACATTATCATTTACTAGTACTTTTGTGGTTTGATCACTATGATGTTATATCATGCTGCTTGATGTGTACACTGTGTTTACTGACAGGTTCTTAAACATTGGTAGTCAGGTGGTTTGAACACTATGTTATTACTTGCTGCATGATTTGTACATGTGTAGTGACATGTTCATATACATTGGTAGTCAGGTGGTTCGATCACTATGATGTTATTACATGCAGCTTGATGTGAACATGTGTATTGAACATGTTCATAAACATGTTGTCAGGTGGTTTGATCACTATGATGCTATTACATGCTTCTTGAGGTGTACATGTGTAGTGACAGGTTCATACATATGTAGTCAGGTGGTTTTATCACTAAGATGTTATTACATGCTGCTTTATGTGTACATGTGTAGTGACATGTTCATAAACATGTAGTCAGGTCGTTTGATCACTATGATGTTATTACATGCTTCTTGAGGTGTACATGTGTACTGACATGTTCATACTCATGTAGTCAGGTGGTTTTATCACTAAGATGTTATTACATGCTGCTTTATGTGTACATGTGTAGTGACATGTTCATAAACATGTAGTCAGATGGTTTGATCACTATGATGTTATTACATGCAGCTTGATGTGTACTTGTGTAGTGACATGTTCATAAACATGTAGTCAGGTGGTTTGATCACTATGATGCTATTACATGCTTCTTGAGGTGTACATAAGTAGTGACAGGTTCATACACATGTAGTCAGGTGGTTTTATCACTAAGATGTTATTACATGCTGCTTTATGTGTACATGTGTAGTAGCAAGTTCATACACATGTAATCAGATGGTTATATCACTATGATGTTATTACATGCTGCTTGATGTGTACATGTGTAGTGAGAGGTTCATAAACATTAGTAGTAAGGTGGTTTGATCACTATGATGTTATTACTTGCTGCTTGATGTGTACATGTGTAGTGACAGGATCATACAGATGTAGTCAGGTGGTTTGATCACTATGATGTTATTACGTGCTGCTAGATGTGTACATGTGTAGTGAGAGGTTCATAAACATTAGTAGTAAGGTGGTTTGATCACTATGATGTTATTACTTGCAGCTTGATGTGTACATATGTAGTGACAGGATAATACACATTAGTAGTAAGGTGGTTTGATCATTATGATGTTATTACATGCTGTTTGATGTGTACATGTAAAGTGACAGGATCATACACATTAGTAGTAAGGTGGTTTGATCACTATGATGTTTTTACTTGCAGTTTGATGTGTATATGTGTAGTGACAGGTTCATAAAAATTGGTAGTCAGGTGGTTGGATCAATACTATGGTATTACTTGCAGCTTGATGTGTACATGTGTAGTGAGAGGTTCATAAACATTAGTAGTAAGGTGGTTTGATCACTATGATGTTATTTCATGTTGCTTGATGTGTACATGTGTAGTGACAGGATCATAAACTTTAGTAGTCAGGTGGTTTGATCACTATGATGTTATTACATGCTGCTTGATGTGTACATGTGTAGTGAGAGGTTCATAAACATTAGTAGTAAGGTGGTTTGATCACTATGAAGTTATTACATGCTGCTTGATGTGTACATGTGTAGTGACAGGATCATACAGATGTAGTCAGGTGGTTTGATCACTATGATGTTATTACGTGCTGCTAGATGTGTACATGTGTAGTGAGAGCTTCATACACATTAGTAGTAAGGTGGTTTGATCACAATGATGTTATTACATGCTGCTTGATGTGTACATATGTAGTGACCAGATCATACACATTAGTAGTAAGGTGGTTTGTTCACTATGATGTTATTACATGCTGCTTGATGTGTACGTGTAGTGACAGGATCATACAGATGTAGTCAGGTGGTTGGATCACTATGATGTTATTACATGCTGCTTGATGTGTACATGTGTAGTGAGAGGTTCATAAACATTAGTAGTCAGGTGGTTTGATCACTATGATTTAATTACATGCTGCTTGATGTGTACATGTGTAGTGACAGGATCATAAACATTAGTAGTAAGGTGGTTTGATCACCTTGATGTTATTACATGCTGCTTGATGTGTACATGTGTAGTGAGAGGTTCATAAACATTAGTAGTAAGGTGGTTAGTTCACTAAGATGTTATTACATGCTGCTTGATGTGTTCATGTGTAGTGATAGGTTCATAAACATTAGTAGTCAAGTGGTTTGATCACTATGATGTTATTACATGCTGCTTGATGTGTACATGTGTAGTGAGAGGTTCATAAACATTAGTAGTAAGGTTGTTTGATCACTTTGATGTTATTACATGCTGCTTGATGTGTACATGTGTAGTGAAAGTTTCATAAACATTAGTAGTCAGGTGGATTGATCACTATGATGTTATTACTTGCAGCTTGATGTGTACATGTGTAGTGACAGGATCATACACATTAGTAGTAAGGTAGTTTGATCACTATGATGTTATTACATGCTGCTTGATGTGTACATGTGTAGTGAGAGGTTCATAAACATTAGTAGTAAGGTAGTTTGATCACTATGAAGTTATTACATTCTGCTTGATTTGTAGATGTGTAGTGAGACGTTCATAAACGTTAGTAGTCAGGTGGTTTGATCACTATGATTTTATTACATGCTGCTTGATGTGTTCACGTGTAGTGAGAGGTTCATAAACGTTAGTAGTAAGGTGGTTTGATCACTATGATGTTATTACATGCTGCTTGTTGTGTACATGTGTAGTGACAGGATCATACGCATTAGTAGTAAGGTGGTTTGATCACTATGATGTTATTACGTGCTGCTTGATGTGTATATGTGTAGTGACAGGATCATACAGACGTAGTCAGGTGGTTTGATCACTATGATATTATTACATGCTGCTTGATGTGTACATGTGTAGTGAGAGGTTCATAAACATTAGTAGTAAGGAGTCTTGATCACTATGATGTTATTACTTGCAGCTTGATGTGTACATGTGTAGTGACAGGATCATAAACATTAGTAGTCAGGTGGTTTGACCACTATGATGTTTTTACATGCTGCTTGATGTGTACATTGGTAGTGACAAGTTCATACACATGTAGTCAGGTGGGTTTATCACTATGATGTTATTACATGCTGTATGATGTGTACATGCGTAGTGACAAGTTCATACACATGTAGTAAGGTGGTTTGATCACTATGATGTTATTACATGTTGCTTGATGTGTACATGCGTAGTCACAAGTTCATAATCATGTAGTCAGGTGGTTTGATCAGTATGATGTTATTTTTTTCAGCTAGATGTGTACATGTGTAGTGACAGGGATATACACTTGTATTCAGGTGGTTTGATCACTATGATGTTATTACATGCAGCTTGAAGTGTACATGTGTAGTGACAGGTTCATACACATGTAGTCAGGTTGTTTGATCAATATATTTTATTACTTGCTGCTTGATGTGTACATGCATAGTGACAAATTCATACACATGTAGAAAGGTGGTTTGATCACTATGATTTTATTACATGCAGCTTGATATGTACATGCGTAGTGACATGTTCATACACATGTAGTCAGGTGGTTTTATTACTATGATGGTATTACTTGCAGCTTGAAGTGTACAAGTGTAGTGACTATTTTATACACATTAATTCATGTGGTTTGGACACTATGATGTTATTACATTCTGCTCTATATGTACATGCATTGTGACAGGTTCATACCCATGTAGTCAGGTGTTTTGATCACTATGATGTTATTACATGCTTCTAGATGTGTACATGCATAGTGACAAGTTCATACACATGTAGTCAGGTTGTTTGATCACTAAGAAGTTATTACATGCTCCTTGATGTGTAAATGCGTAATGACAGGTTCATACACATGTAGTCAGGTGGTTCGATCACTATGATGTTATTACAGGCAGTTAGGTGTGTACATGTGTAGTGACAGGTTCATAAACATTTGAAGTCAGATGGTTTGATAACTATGATGATATTACATGCTGCTAATGTGTACGTGCGTAGTTACAAGTTCACACATATGTAGTCAGGTGGTTTGATCACTATGATGTTATTACATGCAGCTTTTTGCCTACATGTGCAGTGGCATGTTTATAAACATTGGAAGTTAGGTTGTTTTATCACTATGATGTTATTACATGCTGCTTGATGTGTACATGTGTAGTGACAAGTTCATACACATTTAGTCAGGTGGTTTGATCACTAAAATCTTATTACATGCAGCTTGATGTGTACATGTGTAGTGACACATTATAAACATTGGAAGTTAGGTGGTTTGATGACTATTATGTTACTACATGCTCCTTGATGTGTACATGTGTAGTGACAAATTCAACACATGTAGTAAGGTGGTATGATCACTATGATGTAATTACTTGCAGCTAGATGTGTACATGTGTATTGAGAGTTTCATACACATTGGTAGTCACGTGGTTTGATCACTATGATTTTATTACTTGCAGCTTGATATGTACATGCATAGTGACAAGTTTATACACATATAATCAGGTTGTTTGATCACTTAAATATTATTACATGCAGCTAAATGTGTACATGTGTTGTGACAGGTACATACACATTCGAAGTCAAGTTGTTTGATCACAATGATTTTATTACATGCAGCTAGATTTGTACATGCATAGTGAAAAGTTCATACATATATAGTTAGGTGTTTTGATCACTGTGATGTTATTACATGTAGCTTGATGTGTACACGTGTAGTGACAGATTCATAAACATTTGTAGTAAGGTTGTTTGATCACTATGATGTTATTGCTTGCAGCTTGATAATTTTACATGCATAGTGACAAGTTCATACACATGTAGTCAGGTGGTTTGATCACTATGATGTTTTTACATGCAGCTTGATGTGAACATGTGTAGTGACAGGTTCATAAACATTGATAGTCAGGTGGTTTGATCACTATGTTGTTTTTACTTGCAGCTTGATATGTACATGCGTAGTGACAATTTCGTACACATGTAGTCAGGTGGTTTGATCACTATGATGTTAATACATACTGCTTGATGTGTACATGTGTAGTGACAATATCATACACATGTATTCAGGTGGTTTGATCACTATGATGTTATTACATGCAGCTTGATGTGTACATGTGTAGTGATATGTTCATAAACATACGTAGTCAGGTAATTTTATCACTATGATATTACATGCAGCCTGATGAGTACAATTTAACTGACAGGTCCATACACAATAGTAGTCAGATGGTTTGAACACTATGATGTTATTATATGCAGCTTGATGAGTACATGTGTAGTGACAAGTTCTTACACATGTAGTCAGGTGGTTTGATCGCTATGATGTCATTATATGCTGCTTGTTGTGTACATGTGTATTGACAGGTTCATACACATGTAGTCAGGTGGTTTGATCATTATGATGTTATTACACGCTGCATTATTTGTACATGTTTAGTGACAGGTTCATATACATGTAGTCAGGTGGTTTGATCACTATGATGTTATTACATGCAGCTTGATGCGTTTATGTGTAGTAACATGTTCATAAACATTGGTAGTCAGGTGGTTTGAACACTCTGATGTTATTACATTCTGCTTGATGAGTACATGCGTAGTGACAAGTTCATACACATGTAGGTATGTGGTTAGATCACTATGACGTTATTACATTCTGCTTGATATGTACATGCTTAGTGACATGTTCATACACATGTAGTCAGGTGGTTTGAACACTATGATGTTATTACATGCTGCTTGATGGTTACATGCGTAGTGACAAGTTCGTCCACTTGTAGTCTGGTGGTTTGATCACTATGGTGTTATTTCATTCTGCTTGATGTGTACATGCGTAGTGTCAAGTTCATACACATGTAGTCAGGTAGTTTGATCATCATGATTTTATTATATGCAGCTTGATGTGTACATGTGTAGTGACAGGTTCATAAACATTGGTAGTATGGTGGTTTGATCACTATGATATAATTACATGCAGCTTGATGTGTATATGTGTAGTGACTGTTTCATAAACATTGGTAGTTATGTGGTTTGATCACTACTGTGTTTTAACTTGCAACTTGATGTGTACATGCGTAGTGACAAGTTCATACACTTGTAGTCAGGTGGTTTGATCACCATGATGTTATTATATGCAGCTTGATGTGTACATGTGTAGTGACAGGTTCATAAACATTGGTAGTCAGGTGGTTTGATCACCACGGTGTTTTTTTTTGCAGCTTGAATTGTACATGTGTATTGACAGGTTCATAATTTTTTGTAGTCATGTTGTTTGATCAATATGATGTTATAACATGCAGCTTGATATGTACATCTGTAGTGACAGGTTCATAAACATTGTTAGTCAGGTGGTTTGATCACTATGATGTTATTACATGCAGCTTGATTGGATTTATTTACTTGGACATACTCCATTGCGAAATATATGACTGTTAAAAGAAAACTAAAAATAATACAAGAAAACATAAAAAAGCAGAGTATGCTTTAGTCATCAGGATACATACACAACATGAAATTCCAAAACTGGAATCTGGTCAGATTAAAACAATTAACAAACAGATAATAAAAGAAATAACAAGAATATAAAAATTAGCTAAGTTTACATGCGACACAACGATGAGACGAGACAAAAACACAAACAGAAATACAACAAAACAAACGATGAGACTAAACAAAACACAAATATAACGGACACAAACAGAAAAAAAAACAAACGACACAAATGATGAGACGAAACAAAATACAGTAGTTTTCCAAACAGTAAGTATAAACGACGTTTCGGGAACTGTAATCTGTTCCCGTCATCAGGTAGACACACAGGGTTCAGGAACACGAGTTCGACTGATGAGGAGACTGTTTTTTTTCCTAACCTACCCTAACTACTAAGTTATGTTGGAGGCCCGGGGAAGGAGCGTGACTAAGTGCGTCTCAGGGCTGAGTCCCATACGCCTACAAAGGAGAATTTTCATGCAGAGGAGGCATGCATCGCGGCAGAGAGGGATTGGGCAGACATGGCCGCAATTGGGGCATGTCTACCTCCCTGAGTGTACCTATAGCTAAGCCATAATCTAAGAAGAGATAGGGAAAAACCGGCATAGTACCGTAAAAACCCTCTCGACAGAATAGGAGTGTAACCACTCAGCAGTTACATGCATTAAAAATAAAAATGGCACTGGAAAAGTAGGAAGGTCCAGGTTGTTAGTAGAGTTGTGAAGTAAGAGTGGGGCTGGGGGGCTGAGCTTTGTTTCTTTATTTATTTATTTCCTTTTCTTTATTTTTGGGAGGGCGCTGGTTTTTAACCAGTGCACCGTGTGTTAGCACAATGCACTGGTGGAGGACGAGGTTTTAAGGTGCCTCGTCCTCCCGTATCCCCAGTAGATACCTGAAACATACTTAAATACACAAATTAATTCACTTAACTAGCTCACAGGCAAGCCTGGTGAGCTAGCATTAAATTAAAATATATAAACAACCAAAATAATATGTTAAAATACTAAAATATTACGTTAAAATGGTTTAAATGTTACGTTTTTAGGACTCGTGCTTAGCACAGAAGTATCTGTGCAAGCAGGAGCCCTCTGATTGGCCGTTAGTGATCCTGCCAGCCAATCACAGCTTCAGCCAATCACAGGCCTCCGCCGTTCCGGACCGACAGAAAACACCACAGCTAACTTACAGCTAGCAATTTCTATAATTTAAGCGTGTTAAATTGTTAGTGTATGATAGAATAATAATTACCTAATTAATAAAATATAGCAATGTAATTTCAACAGCGGCGCTGCCACTGAGCCATAGGCTGTGCAGTGTATATTATACCATATGCAGTGAAATACATAGTGCTTCGCAGTGTTGTTTTCGTGGAGAAAATCTTGAAATCTTGAGAAATATTACGTGTTACCCCAGGTTTCCCCTGTAAGTGTAACTTGTAATTGTTTTGTGTATTTGTGCGGCTCCTGCCATGCATACTCAGACCGGTACTGGGGCTGAAGGCTTCCAGACGGGCCCAAGCAGCATGACAGGTGGTGATGTCAGCCCTCGTCAGCACAGGCAGAAAGCTCCTAAAGCGGGCCGTGCCAAACCTGATGCCTAGAGGGGAGGTGTGTGAGTGTCTTATAACTGTACCTGAATAATTATAGCGTATTTAATTTTTGGGGATTACTATTAACTAAATTACCAGCTAATTTATATATATTAGCTGCGCAGGCGCTAGGGCGAGTCGCGAGACAGTGTATTTCATGTTCCGGACCTCGCGAGAGTTTAGAAAACCGCGAGTAGGTCGCGGGGCAGGGGCCCCGCGAGTGGCCAGAATCCCGGCCAATCACATAGCCCGCTGGTTCCGGACCGAGAAATACTAAGGAGGTCTATGCGCTAGAAGTGATTTTGGTCGCTTATAACGCTGATTTTCTTCAGGATCGTAATCCCCGAGGCTTGCAATTAATGGATTTAAATTATTTTGGCTAATAGCATAAAATTGCTCTGCCATTTTACGGAAAACGTCTTGCAGCAGCTCTTGTTTAAGCTCTGCAAGCAAGTATCTTATAGGTGTGTACCGAGGTGCATCTGCCGCGATTCTTAGGCATTTATTTTGCAACACTTGCAAAATACGAGTGTGCGATTTCGCGCAATAAGCCCACGCTGGAGCTGCACATGTTAGAATGGGGCGGATCATTGTATTATAAATTAAAAGTCCGTTTTTCAGCTTAAGGCTGGAGTTGTGGTTTATCATTGGATAAAGTGCCGACATGCGGGCATAGGCAAGGTTTCTCTTGCTCTCAACATGCCTTCGCAATGTCAGCCTTTTATCCAGTATTACGCCTAAATATTTCACTTCGTTTTTATAAGGTATTTCCTCGTTAAATAGAGTGAGGCGGGGAAGATTGGCAGGAATGTGTCGGCGTGTGTAAACCACAGCTTCGCATTTGCCTACATTAATTTTAATTCGCCACAGGCGGAAATAATTTTCTAGCTCATTGAGCATTTCCTGGGCTCGCCGAGATGCGATATCGGCACTTCTAGATCGCGTGTATATAACTGTGTCGTCGGCATATACACCTAGGTTCATGTTCCAATTAGGGGGCCGCGGGATATCGCTAGTATATAAGTTATATAAAACTGGACCTAGTATGCTGCCTTGGGGTACTCCTGCCCCAATTTCTTTAAAATCTGAGGTCGCTCCGTCAATAGTTACGGCAAAAGAGCGCCTATCTAAGTAAGAGGCAATGAGTTTAATATAACAGTCGGAGAAATTTCTCTCGTACATTTTAAAAAGTAGTCCGGCATGAAATACCCTGTCAAATGCTTTCTCTACATCAACAAAGACTGCTACTGAGTAATGTCGCCAGTTAAAAGTCGTGTTCAGTTAGTCTAACTAACTGATGAACAGTGGAACGCTTTTTTCTTAAGCCAAATTGCTCATTAGGAAAAATATTCGCGTTTTGAATGTGAGTATTGAGGTGGCGCAGCAGAACACATTCATGCACCTTTGAGAGTGTGCTTAAAAGGCTTATGGGGCGGAAATTTTGTGGCAAGGTCTGATCCTTGCCAGGCTTTGGAAAAACAATTTCGTTGGCACGTTTCCAGGGCGTGGGGAAGTGCGCAAGTGTCATACTTGCATTTATACACTTAGCCAGAGCCTCTAGTGTAGACTGTGGCAGCTGCCTGAGAACTATAGCTTGTAGGGTATCGAACCCAGGTGCTTTGCGGGGCTTCATACGTTTAATTATACGTTTTACCTCGTCGGCATGCGTAAATTATGGTTCGTCAGCTGAAGGCTGGCAAAGTCGCACTCGGAGGTCCCTATATATGCGAGCCACGTGTGCTGGGTCGCAGGGTTGGATGTTCAGTATAAAAACCGTTTCTAAATGATTAGCTACAGCCTCTGCTTTTTGCTGGGGCGTGTAGGCAGTGCCTGCTGTGCCTTGAAGAGGCGGGATTGGATTGCGCTTATTTGTAAGCGCTTTAGTTAAGTGCCAAAGACTATTATCTTTAGTAGTGAGGCGGGATAATTTAGTATTCCACTGGTCTGTTTTCCAGTGTGTAATTTCTAAGTTAATTTGCTCTGTAAGTGCATTTATTTGTGTTCTGAGTTGGCCTGTTCTACCTCGCAAGTAGCGCCTGCGCAAGCGATTTTTCTGAGTGATTAGCTGCCTATTATTATCAGGTAGCGAATCACTGTGGGGCTTTGGGGTCTTTTAAGGGACAATTGGCTAATACCTGTTTGAATTAGCTCTGTGATATGGTCAATCGCAGAGTCTAACTCGCCGGTGGTGCTAACAGGATCTGGCAGATTATGAGGAGACTGTTTTTTTTTTTTTTTGTGGCGGGCCCCCAAATCCCGCCACGCCAACGTGAGCACCTTCACAGTTCTGTGTGCCCTCCGACATGCATGTTGTAGCTAGGCCGGTTGGAGAATGGGATGCGTCTCAGGGCAAGCCCTATACGCCTTAGGTCAGGTTTATTTGTTTTAATTGGTCGCATGCATCGCGGCTGAGCAGGGTTGTCTGGTGCCATGGCCGCGTTTGTGGCCATGGTCACACCCCGAAAGAATAAGAGTCAGATAAGGGCACAGCAAACCAGCACTAAGCGAGGAGGGTGCTGGAGAAATCTGTGCGAAAGTCGCGGAGGTATAAAGCCTTTGAATTCATTAAAGGAATAGGGCTGGAGAAAGTAGGGTATGTTAGTTCGCTAAGATAGACTTTGTGATTGATGAAGGGTGATAGTGAGATTTGTCGAGCCGCTGCTGGATTGTGACCAGGGTCGTACCGCAGTAGCACGGCCCTGGTGGCGGAAGACAGAACTGAGCCTTCCGCCCGCAGATGCCAGTCATCTATCTACCTGTAAGCAGAAAAATAGGTTAATTTCCAGGCAGAATCAGGGGGAAACTAGTAAAGTGTAGATATGTATATTTTATTTAGTTTATTATGTAATTTTAATTGTAATTGTATTCCTCAATTTC
>PNEQ01015917.1:0-13271 GCA_003012365.1 Medauroidea extradentata
TGATGAGTACCAAAATCACAAGTAAGCGGTACAGATATTTCTTACGTTACCGTTGGAAACAAGTGGGGCTACTTGCATTTTCCTGGATACGCTAGTAAAAAAAAACACAGATTTAACTTTTTTATAATGTCCGGTGGGCTAACTAAATATGAATCCCAAACAAAAATACGGCATGGCCTACGACATACCGTATTTTATTACTATCATATACAAACACGACCTGCCTAGGACTACATAACAAAATTGTACTTACCTTTACTTTTACTTCTAGAACTTTCTGTGCTTTCGAAATCATAATTAAAAACGTATTTTAATGCTTGCTTTTGTCTTTGGTGAAAATATCAACACGTGGTCATGGCGTACGTGAAAACATAACCTTGAAGAACAAACATGTAGATGGACAAAAGAAAGCTCCCTGTTTTCAATGCAGCCAAGCACGCGCCTTTGTAACTAGAAGTAACTATGTGTAGAAATTTATTATTATAATATTTCTGTTGATTACTCTAAACAGAGAGATACCGACTGTCAACATTCCCACTAGCAAGAAGCAGAAATAGATACTCCTCCGTTGGTATTACACGAATTGATTAATTTTTTTAGTGTGTTCAACTTTCCACATATATGCGTTGGCACCTCGGACCCTAGCCGAAGATACACGAACTTGCCCGAAGTATGCGCTACGAGAGAGAGGGAATGCTATCTCTCTCTCTGTCTGCGCTTCTTTACGAAGTTTTTCCGTTATTTAAAATTATTTATGCCTCTTCGTTCATTTAAGTAGCGTTCTTCGTAAAATTCTCTGTAAATTTACTGTTTTTTCTAACAGTGACGCGGCGTCCTTAAGGGCAGGGTATAAAGCAATTTTCATAACTATGTTTTTTATTGTTATATATTTGCTAGGTTTTTTTAGACACAAAATGTGACAAAATTTTGCTCTTAAAACAATTTTTTATCTCGCATAGTTTTTGCGGAATGACTCGTTAAAGCAAAAATTTGCATGTTTCCGTTTTAAGGATGACACTAAAACCAACTCACTTACCAAATTTAAAAGATTCACAGTGAGTAACGATCATGTATGTTACAAGTTCAACTATATTAAACAGCAAAATAAGATATTTTTGTATTTAAAAAAAATATGGAATTTTTTAAATTTTCTTTTTAAATATTAACATTTTTATTTAAATACAAAATGTTTTCATTCTTTGTTTTTATGTACGTGTAATTGTAGCCTGCGACGTCTTTATCCACTGTGATTTTTTCAGTTCGGTATGTCAGTTGATTTCAGTGTAGTCCTTAAAACGGTAACATGCAAATTTTGGCTTTAACGAGCCATTACGCGAAAATCATTCGAGATAAAAAAATTTTGTAAGAGAAAAAAAATATTATAGTCACATTTTCTGTCTAAAACAATAAAAAAAAATAACTGGTACAAATATAAAAATAAAAACATAGCGATAAAAATTGCGGTAGACCGCTCCCGTAACACGCAGTTTTTATACCTGAATGTAGACGGCTGACATCTTACAGCCGGAACGTGACCCATTGATTGGTCAGTGATAATGCACCCATTGGTGACTTGGTTACCAGTTTCGTAGCATAACATTGGTAGTTTACGTAACAGTCCGTTCTTCACAATGGATGAAACCACGGTGGCCGTATGGTCAGCCGGTGGGTCACTGTAGCACATGCCACACATAGCTATAGTCTGTTCACTTTAAACTGATCACACGTCCTAACATTCAAAATAACCTAAAACTGTATTTTACAGTAGCCAAAGGTGATGGGTTTTCAGTATGGTAAAACGTTTATCCTGGTTTTTAAGTTTTATGACAGTTTTCAATTTGAAAATATTAAAGACGAATGCAAAATCACCGAAACTAAAATGTAAGCAGTGCTCACTTTATTCTAAACAGTCTATAACAGTAACAAAAAACCTCACGTACAGGACACTACTTTAGCCTATTGTACTAACTACATTTTCAACTTGTTATTAATTTTAACTCGTGTTGGCTTGACAGGCTTGCCTGAGAGCCAACACGGCCTACCAATATTGTTTTGTTTAGGTGTTTTAGCTTTTTTCTGTTGGACAAACTAGTTTTTTCCAATAATTTCGTCAGGGACACTCAGGCCCTTACTGGCGAACCCAGGATTCAAAGAGCTGCCTAGTGATTGGCCGGCAGCTTCGGCCAATGCCATTTAATTTCATAAAGTATTTTTCTTTCTCCGCGTGCTTTTTGTTCTTAAATTAATTCCTTTATTCCTGAGATCCAACTATTACTACACTAGTAGCAAATACAATAATATTTAAGTTTGCCAACTGTTGGAAAAAACGACCAGCGTTTGCCAGTATGATAGTCTATTTTTGCTGTAATGGTTGTTAATCACGCCACTTTAATAAATATGTGTGAATTTATGCTGAAATAATTTTAATGTGGGCTACTTAGCTTAAAGATACTGACATATTTCAGTACACGGTTCACAAACAGAATAGCAAACTTACCCACAAGCATCTGAGTATAATAAGAATGCTTGTGGTACACTTGTGGTTAATGTGTGGGTGATTTCATTATGCATCATGTATGCCACATGTGGCCGCGGGTGTATTCCGAATGTTTACTGCCTTTGGGCTGCTTATCACGATCATATTTGCACAAGTGGGCAAGTTGATGTTTGGTATTTGGGTAACAACAGTTAACTCCTGTGCGTTCTGTCGCGCAAGACTTTTCCCAGTGCCCTACCTTGCTATGCTGTTGTTATTCGGGATGTTTTGGCGGCCTCAACTGCGGTCGTGGCCTCTAGACAACCCTGCTCTGACGCAATGCAAGCCTCCTCTGCTCCAACTAACAGCCAACCAAGTGTATGGGACTCTGCCTTGAGAAACATCCGATCCTCAATTCCTTCGATCTCAGTGACAAATGCATGCCGGAGTACCAACAGACTAAGATGGGATACACGTTGACGTGGTGGGATATGGAGGCTCGTCAGATAAAAAAAATTGCCAGACCATTAGCTCCTCACCAAGACGATCCGAGTTCGATTCCCGGATTTACGCATGTCGGAATCGTGGCGGACGACGCCGTTGATCGGACAGTTTTCTCAGGGATCTCCCGTTTTCCCCCGCCTCTTAACGTCACTCCTTACCGTCGCTAAAGACCTTGATGTAAAGCGCTGATCAAAATCTCTCACTCACTCAAAACGGGTGCGATGGAGTTGAGTAATGAGGAAGTAGCGGCTATGCATTTCACCGTGGTAAAACACACGAAATACATCATGCGAAAAAAAAATAGCTCGAAGTTTAGCAGATGTACGTAAAACACTTTAGTTAATCGGAGTTTGCGTGAAAGATCCAATGTACAATCAAGTTACCACGATTTTACTGACCAGAGTTAGACATCGAGCACTAAATATTGGTCTATGTTGAGGCTAACCCAGGTGTTAAAAACCCAGAGAGCTGCTAATGTACTGAACACTCTACAGTCTACTGTATGTCGCATTTTTAGACAAGGTTACTAACATATACAGGTAGAGGCACATAAAGTGTTACAGGGCAATATCACTCAAACTAGTGATCATATCCACAAATGTTTCAGACAAAAGTTTCAGTGTTCGAGAAGGCCGTCATACTCGGCCACCTTATTTTTTTTTTTATCGGTGGAGGCGCCAAAGCTACACCAAAGTCAACTCCACTTTGTTAAATGGAACCATGTGTATTTTATACGATGACATTAGTACCGATTTGACGAAGAATTCAGCGACCTAAAACACAAGGCCATTTAGTCACGCACCCAAAGGTATCAGTTACGCATTGCCTTCTAATGTGGGTACATCGGATCGCAAAAATGGATCTTTTTTCAAGACTCATTTGATATGTTGATGGTGTTGTAGGAATGCCGTAAAAATTACAGAAACTCCCAGGATTTGTATGGGGCTCGTTATTCGGATAGGCAACAAATAGCGCACATGGCTATTAAGCTGGCCGATTCTGTCGCTTCGGTACAGTGAAACAAACACGAGTCAAACGTCGACCGATTGTGAATGAAAACAATGCGGCTGCTATCGTAGCTTTTGCTGCTCTAAATACACATGCGAGCAGCAGGAAAATGGAAAGAGAAAGTAGAAATAGTCAGTGATCGGTATTAAGAATCCTACAGCAACATGTATCGTATGTCATTACATCAGGATTTGTACAGCAATGATTTCTTAAACCGCTACAATTACTGTAATTGGATTCGTTGACAAATGTGCACAGATGTCTTCTTTTTGGGTTATGTGCTCTTTTCCGACGAATCTAACTTCTCAAATATGGGAAATGTGAATAGGCACGACATGCATTATTGGGCAATGAGAATCCTCGATGGATAAGAACTGTACCCTTTCAACATCCGTGGTCCGTTAATTGTTGATTCGGCATTGGCAGTGATCACGTCATTGGTCCATATTTTTTTTAAGGTCGCTTGACTGCACAAGTTTACGCAAACATTCTGCACACCGTACTGCCTCAATTACTGGAAAACGTACCTTTGCATGTTCGCATGAACATGTGGACGCAAAACGACGGTTCAGGACCTCATGATGCTGTGTGTTCGAGACAAGAGATTAATGAGATTTTTGGTGACAAGGAGATACGACGAGGCAGCCCTGTAGCTTGGCCACCTAGTTCGCCAGATCTAACACTACTAGATTACTTTTATGTGGTTCTGTCGCAGAACGCGTAATGGCTGTAGCACCTACCGCGCCTAACGACATGAAAGAAAGAATACGCCGAGCCTGTACCAAAATTACACCACTGGCTGACGTTCGAAGGTCTTTTCATCAGCATATTAACAAGAACTTACAAGTCTAGGGTCATCACTTCGAGCATCTTCTGTAGGTAGACCCAAACCAAGGTTAGTGGATCCATTGAGTGCGTGACTAAATTACCTTGTGTTGTAGGTCGCTAAATTCGTCGTCAAATCGGTACTATTGTTATCGTATATAAGACACATGATTCCATTTAACAAAGTGGAGTTGACCTTGACGTAGCTTCGGCGCCTCCTCCGATAAATAATAGGGTGGCCCAATATGATGGCCTTCTCGAACGCTGAAACTTTTGTCTGAAGCATTTGTGGATATGCTCAATAGTTTGAGTGCTATTGCTATGTAATACTTTATGTGCCCCTGTCTGTATGTCACAACCATCCAATGGAGGAACATTTTCCCCATACACTCACTGTTCAGTAAGCTTATTTCTTGTTACGTTAGTGGTTGCAAAGAAAAAATACACGTTCCCAAGATTTCTTTCGCATTATGACCATCATCGACGAGCTGCCATACAAGTAGAAGTATGGTATTACCAATTCTCGCAACAAGCATATGTGGCCACACAGCAACCCTTATACGAAAAAGAAACCTTTCTCGATTTCCAGTTTTCTGTTAACGTTTGGGCAGGGATTTTTATAATGTATGGGTTGCTAACTGAAAAACGTCTTGTTCTCTCAAATTCGCTTAGTCACCTAACGGCATTTCTTTATGTCACTTAAAGATGTACCACTCGAACAATTTGACATGTGGTACAAGCACGATGACGTACCAATGCCCTTTAGAGTGTGTATTCCACTGATGTTGGTTACCCAAAGCTAGGTCTCTGCCAAAACGTGCAGAAAGAATTTTCACCCAGATTGCCAAACTTAACACCATCTATTCGTACTTGCACAACCACTTGACGGAACAGGTGTACGCGTAAAATATTCCTAAATAGTAACGGAAGTAATTAACCCATTTACAGCATACTTCAGCTTGTAAATATAACAAATATTGAACATAATTAATATACGTGTCTGGTAACAACAGTGCACATTTCTGTGCTTCCTACTGCAGGAACTATACCGTTGATGTATGAGGAAACAAT
Source organism: Medauroidea extradentata (assembly GCA_003012365.1). NCBI lineage: Eukaryota > Metazoa > Arthropoda > Insecta > Phasmatodea > Phasmatidae > Medauroidea > Medauroidea extradentata. The sequence goes on from PNEQ01015917.1 coordinate 5,885, forward strand.
TGTAACCACACCTACTTTATTAACAATCTTATACACCGTCATTTTAAGTTTGCAAACAATTGTTTTTACTTTGTAATCAGTGTAGAGTATCACTAATCGTTTAGGCAGTGTTGCCAGTTGGTCAGAATAAAATTTCCCACGAAAATTTCAGAATTTCCCACATTTCGGACGTTTTTTCCCTCACTGGCCTTAGAAAAACAAAAATTATAAGAATAGGTTGTATATGAAAATTTCGTTGCAATAAAATAAAACACATTTAGATAAAAATAGATTTTCTTACCTTTAGTCGTACAGCACCTCATAATTGTGCACAGATAGATTACTTTTGGTGACAGAAGTGTTTAAATATCTCAGCACATACTTCAGAAAATATATATACACTCTAGTATACAGATTATTTAGTTCATTCAGGATCATGTCTGCACTTTTCAGTTTATCTTCGAACACTGCAATTCGAAAAAAAAAAAACTGTCTAACATTTCCCAGTTTTCAATTACCTTACAAATACAGTGCATTGCCAACCACCTGATAACGGCAAGATTCAAAATTTTTCTTCTTTCGGTATGCAATAGTTCTTGCATTTCCTGCAATGGTACGTTACGTTAAGCACTACAAGATAGAAGTTAATACTACAATTTACAGCTAAAATCAAAAGTATAAATAAATTGATTGCTGGAAAAAGCAAATGAAGTTTGAAATTTCCCGCAATTTTTCACTTTCTTCGTAAAATTTCCTTTTTTACCACCCTTTGAAAATAATTCTTCCTTTTCGCTCGGTTGTGAAATTTCCCTCAATCTGGCAAAACTGCGCGTAAGAAAGATGCATGCTATTCACGCTGTCGCGCAAAGTGGCTGATATCTGGTGGCGAATTTATGAACTAGTAAAGACGGCATTAACAAATGTTTTGCCGTTTACGGAAGTGTGGAAGTTCGGATGTATTTTTAGTTTTATTGCGTAGAAAACAAGTAACTTGAAACGTTCGGAATTTGCTGATAGTTAAAATAGTCTGAACATCCCTAGTTGCTGCGTTAGTTAAGGATAAACAGTTTTCAAAGCATTATTTTCCTGGTGACAATCGCAGTTGTTTCGTGCTGGGTATCTTGCATATTCATTGTATGCAGAATGTCACATGCGACCAGAAATTTTTCAACGCAACAAATACTAACACTTGAAATGATACATATCATATAATTTAGTTTGTGACTGTCAGTACAGATATTTTAAATACTCGTGGATACTACCATAATAACCTGGCGACCTTTTACAATTTGTTTTGCATTCATTTTCCTTAAGAGATATTTGTTTCTATTTCCGATTGTAGTGAAGTAATAAACAATGCACCCCCGAAAGTTCCATTATACTGGCAAAGATCTGGTGATATGTTTGTAGCACAACATAATTCATCTGACATAATGAAACGCTGTGTAAACAATGCAAACAATTGTTACATAAACTTTGATACATTTACCAGACCCACCAGAAAGTCAGTTCGTGATATTTTAAAGTAAATGTGCCCACATATGTGTTGTGTCCGAGAGACGGAGGCTGGAAGGCAGTCAAGCTTCATCATGCCTTTTCTCTCGAAGACATTCTGTAGATCGCTTACTGGATTTCTTTAGTTTACTCGACATTCTTTTTTATTTTAAATCGTATATTTTTGTAATCACTGTATTAAATAATCAAGGTAACGTCTCATTTTCTTGTAGTATTTTGAAGTGTTTTTCCTTGTTATGTATTTTTAAGCGCCAGCGTTGTAACAGACTGTTTGACTGACTCTATACATATGCACAATAAATAAATAAAATTGTATTATACTAGCTAATGGATGAGTATATACTTACTTGAGATTTCCGTCGTCTGAGTCAGACATCATGAGCGCCTCTCTGCTCATCCCCTCCCCTCCATTCACCTGCACCTTAGGCATTGCGCACCTGGAGAAAACTCCTGCTCCTTGAGGCGGGCCGTGTCTGCAACACGCAACACACGCATCATACAAACACATAATTTAAACAGCGATTTTAATAAAAATTACCACCTTATCCGTATCTAAGGTCAATTCTCGACTCAGCACCCGAAAACGCGTCCATCAATTAACGCATTAAGAATGCACATAAAACGGCCCCCTGAAAAAAAAAAACATACGCGTTCAGAAGTATTTTAAGCGTATGTTCGTATCTCATACAAATAGTTGTTCTCAGTAATCCTCCACTGTTGTACATGTAGATAGTTCAAGAGTAATTTTGGGCACGATCGCAGTTCACGAAATAACTGAGTAAGGTTAGTTCATCATAGTACAATTAAAGATAAACTTTCATATCAGCCAGTCAACGAAGAAACACTGAACGACAGTACATGACGCCATGGCTTCTCGCGCACGTGCTTCGGCAGAAATTTGAACTCTTGCGTTTCTATACCTTTAATACACGAGTGGGATGTCCTTCCCAAAAACTCTACACGCCAAGCTTGCAGTCACTGATTTAAAATGGAGATTTAATGTTAAGGTTCCTATCTACCTGTACTTGAAACGCATTGCAGGGAGTTACAAGTGATCAAATTTGGAAGGAATATCTCAACGCGCTTTACGTTTGTACATCTGTGAAAAGAAAAAACACATTTTAAACAATGTTTCTATCAGTTCAAAAATTATTATCTATTATTAGAAAGACGATTTTCAAGACTTTCAAAATGGCTAAAAACAGTTTTTTTTTTTTTTTTAATTGTCATATCTAGGAAAATTCTAACTGGATTCGAAAGACACAATAATAGAAATAATCACTGGAAATTGAACCATAAGTAACACAAATAAAATAATACGTTCACCGCTTAAATTATCATAGGAAAATTAATAATAGTAAAGCTCTACGCGCCTGTTGCTGAGTTTGCATGTAGAGGCGATAATGTATTACATACGCTGACCGACATCACTCTTAACGCTCTATTAGTTTTGTGTCTCACATACACAACGCAGCCTACTTAGATAAGAACCTTAAGGTGGTCGCCTTGTGAAGGGCGTATTAGTGCGAGTGAGGCGAAAATCGATGAGGCAGTAAGAGCGACGCCGGCCGGTACATGTATTGTGATATCACCTCAACGTCCAAGGTCATAAATGCGCGCGCGGTGTTCCCGCCGTAACATTTGTACTGGCGGCACTCTATTAATTAATGAACCTGTCACTGTAGCGAAGTTCAATGTAGCTGCGCCTTAATTTCGAACTAGTCTGGTTCATACATGTTGAGTAACAACCATCAGAAAAGAAACCGTTTCTAGCCATGTATGAGGGGCTTAAAATTATGCTTCCAATGTGTGTATTGTCTTAAACGTACTATTCACAAGTATTCTTAAGTGTGTTTCCTTGTCATAGATAAGCTTTGTGGGCGCAAGTTTTTATTTGTCTCTGAGAAAAACCGTAACTCGAAACATGCTGCGTGCACTTCGAGCGTCAGCCAGGAGGCCAGAGATTTTTAAAATTATTTCTAACCGTTAACGGATTCAAGTAAAAATCACCCTATAAATTCATGCTGTCGCAGAACGGGATTTATAAAAGTAATGTTGTTCGCTTGTAATCTTGAGAAATTTAATATAGGAATTTAATATTATTAAACTTCACATTTCAGACATCGAAAATTAAACATAACTATCCGTAAGATTTTCTAGTGTACAATTTGGCCCCTACTATAAAAACGTTATAAGTCTGTACAGTTGTTCCTTAATATATTTCCAATTCATATAAGAAGAAATTGATGTGTATTATCTGAATATGCATAAGTGTATGTACATATACAGATGTATAGCATGTTATATGTTACATGCAAAAAAATTAAATTTTTGTAACTTATTTGAATAACATGTTTGTGACTTTCCTCGGCATATTTTAAGCTGCAGTTGTTCGTCTCTGGTACTTTTTTTAAATAAATAACTCGTAACAAAAAAGCTATTAAAATTTCTTCCCGCAAAAGTTAAACTGCCAAAGAGTATTATTAGGTATCATTATACACACAAGTGACATCATTCAGTATCATTGGGCCGAATCGTCTTTATATATAAAACTGCACACGGATAGCCATATGGTTTGTTGGTTAATGTACGATCAAGCAGCGGCAAAGAGGTTCCAGATGTATGTAACAAATGAAGATTATAAATTAGGTCTACATATTGTACGTATATATCTATACTTACGTAGAAATAATTATATTGATGACAAAATTTCACTGAACGCAAAGGTGATATTCAACTCTCTTGTAGGAAGTGGACAAATAAAACTGCAAAATTACATGTTCATTTTTCGGAATATTTTATTTACAATAAGCAACGAACATAAGTGATCTTTGAACTGTTCCAGCAATTGGTTAGTAATATAAACTGATTGTTTTTACATAAACCATTTGGAGTGAATGTTTCCGAGTTGCAGTAAACCCAACAGAAAAACCAAGAAACAAAAGAAAACAGCTAGTATCACTCGTTTTCAACAGACATATATAACATAATGTTTACAACTCCGCAAAGGGATATAGTACTGTATACAAGGACGGCACAAAAACTAAATAAAAATACAGAATAATTGAAGAACGGAATATAGTATCCAGAAATGTGACACAACAACTAAAAAATACAATAAAAGAACAGAGTAATGCGTACGAATACTGACAAAAAAATGGATGAGGACAAAGATGGCAGAACGAACATAAGTGGCTCGATTGTATGTGTACACAGATGACATAACAAAGAAGACACAGTGTAATGAATGTATATCTCTATGTATCTATTTATCTATGATGTTGATGTGACATTCAAAAACTGTTATCTTGTGCTTTAATTTGTAGGTCAGTTTTTAGCTGATTAAAGCTTTGTTTTAGTGAAATGTTTGCTTCTATTACAATTTAATCAGCTAAAAAGAAAATGGAGAAACTTTTAAAACCTGAACGATTCAATACTGACCCAAACTCCAAATGTGCTTCTCAGGAATGGGTGCATTGGTTTCGGACATTTGAAAATTTTGTTAGAACATTTGAAAAATCTACAGACGAAGATAAGTTGAAAATTCTCATTAATTATGTTAGTCTTCAACATTATATCTGATTGTGTTACTTATGAGAAAGCTGTTGAAGTCTTACAAACTGTATACATCAAACCCACAAATGAAGTTGTCGCTAGACACCAGTTAGCTTCTAGGAAGCAAGAAACTGGTGAGTCAGTAGACCAATATTTGCAAAATCTTCAGTTATTATCTAGAGAGTGTAACTTTCGTGCAGTTAGTGCTAGTGAAAATAAAGACGACTTTAATCGAGATACTTTTATTAGTGGTCTTAAATCATCTGAAATACGCCAACGTCTCTTAGAGAATAATGTACTAAAGCTAGAAGAGGCTGTTTGTCAAGCTCGATGTCTGGAATCAGCGCAAAAACAGTCTCAGTTATACTCTACTCCTAGTATGTTCCTGAATGCTACCCATGACATTAGCAAAGAACATGAGGCAGGTATGGAATCTTCTGAAGCTTCAAAATCTAACACTGTATCTGCAGCTGCAACTCATCCAAGTAATTGTTATTTTTGTGGTTACAAAAAACATGTGCGTGAATTGTGTCCTGCCAAAAATTCTAATTGCAATAAATGTGGAAAAAAGGGGCATTTTGCAAAAGTGTGCCAGAGTAAAAGCAACTGTAGGAAGCCTAAAGTTTCAACTTTAGCCTCTGTACCACGTTTAACAGCAGCAGCACCAAGTTGTCTGACAAAATCGCTAGTTAAAGTACGTGTTATTGGAGTAGTCGCAGATGCCTTAATTGACACTGGAAGCTCAGAAACGTTTGTAAGTAATGAATTCATCGACAACTGTGGAGTAAAGGTTTTTCCATCTGCTAGTCAAGTAGCAATGTCATCGACAGCTTTACAATTCAAAGCAGTATGTGACTGTTTTGTGAGTATAACTATGGAGGGACACGACTATGAAAATACAAAGGTTGCTGTACTCCCAAATCTCTGTGCTGATATCATAATAGGTCACGACATACTTTCACAGCATTCCTGGGTTGGTGTAAAATTTGGTGGAAACAAGCCACCACTAAAGATTTGCAGTTTAACTGCTGCATTATTGGAACCACCTTTTCTCTTTCAATATCTTACACCAAATTGTCGACCTACAGCAACGAAGTCTCGTAAATATTCCCCTGAAGAATCGAAATTCATAGCAGAAGAGTAAAGAGACTTCTTTCTGAAGGTATTATCGAAGAAAGTAATTCTCCTTGGCGAGCTCAGATACTGATAACAGAAACCGGACAATCAAAAAAGAGAATGGTAATAGATTATTCTGAAACAATTAATCGATTTACACAGCTTGATGCGTATCCCTTTCCGAAAATAGAGGATATAGTTGCTTTAGTTTCTAAATATGATATTTTCAGTACTATTGATCTGAAAAGTGCATACCACCAAATACCCATTCGTGAAGATGAAAAATTGTACACTGCTTTTGAGGCAGAAAGCCAACTTTATCAGTTTAAAAGAATTCCGTTTGGTGTCACTAACGGTGTACCATGTTTTCAACGGGTTATTAATGCAGTTATCCAAAGCGAGGGATTACAAGGCGTTTTGCCTATTTATACGATGTAACTGTTTGTGGAAAGTCACAGGAGGAACACGACAAGAACCTTGCAGCATTTATGACTGCTGTGAAGAAACACGGTTTAACTATTAACGAAAGGAAAAGTTGTTTTTCTCAGAAAAGCATAAAACTTCTAGGATATCTTAATAAGAATGGCACTATAAAACCTGATCCATCGAGACTTAAACCATTGTTTGATATGCCTGTTCCACAGAATATCAAGGAACTATGAAGGGTGGTAGGCATGTTTTCTCATTATGCTCGTTGGGTGGTTCGCTTTTCTGAAAAGATCCAGGATCTAGTTAGATGTCAGTCGTTTCCTCTGCCTTCTCATGCAATGACAGCTTTTGAAAAATTGAAAACTGACATAGCAAAGTCTGTAATAACTTCTATGGATGAAAATGACATCTTTGTAGTAGAAACAGATGCCTCTGATTTTGCCATCGCAGCTACACTTAGTCAATTTGGAAGACCGGTAGCGTTTTATTCTAGATCATTGTCTGGAATTGAACGAAAACATCCTGCTATTGAAAAAGAGGCATGTGCAATAGTAGAGGCACTGAAGAAGTGGAGGCATTATCTGATGGGTCGTAATTTCAAACTCATAACTGACCAACGGTCACTGTCGTTTATGTTTGATGCCAAGCATAGCTGCAAGATCAAGAATGACAAAATTCTTCGGTGGCGACTGGAGCTTTCATGCTACAGCTTTGATGTTGTGTACAGACCAGGAAAGGACAATACAGTAGCTGATACTCTCTCTCGAGTTTGTAGTTCAGTAAGAGATACTAC
>PNEQ01015918.1:0-13271 GCA_003012365.1 Medauroidea extradentata
GGATGCGACAAGCCTCGGCGACACTTTCTTCTTGGCCCCTCGCAGAGCTAATATTTTTCCTGTCCTGTCTAGTGCTGGCTTCACCTCGACCCTCTCTAGAGGTTTACCAACAACACACTTTTTCAGTTCAGTCTTTATGCTACTCATATATCTTAAGTACATATAATTTAAAAACATATTGAAATTTTGCCCATTACAAGCTATCGCGCATTTGAAATTATTGCCAGTGTCGCTCTTATGAAACATTTGTACCCATGCCTCGTAAAACGCAAGACAGCTCTGACCAGGCGGAGCTCTTAATAGAGAACTGCGAACGAATTCTTTTTGACGTTCGTATTTTCAAACATAATTTTAACGGAAACAATATTTTATGAAACCTAAATTGGTATTACATCAACTGTTATCCCATCTGAAAATAATTAAATGCTGGATATTAATGTTTCAAGTTGGTCTGTTTCTTTAGCTGTAATAATTTTTACGAACATACTAACCCTTAAATCACATACATAGCACAAAAATATATTTTAAGCAATAATATCACATGTGAACTTTAGGAGTGGTCCACAGTAGGAGCTTCATGAAGGTCATTATCACCAGATGTTTCTTAAAAACACACCGAGATTACGAAGCATGAAAATTTACAGATTTTAGTTCATACTCCGACAGAATAACAAAACGGATTTTCTTTGTTGAGTTTCGATCTATGGACACTAGAGTATAAATACGTTACGACGCATTTATATTTACATGTTAATGCTTTATAACATTCTGATAGCATGTCAGTACTGCACAATGAAATACCTCATTCATTTTTAATTGTTAAATTTTAAATTTTAAACCGAAGTTTATAATGAGTGAATTCGAAACAAAAATGAAAATGCTATTCTTCCCAGTGACATTATAACGGTCATAACAACCTGTGACAATGCTCTACCCAATAAATAATTAAAAGTTCTGATACCAATCGGGACAGAAGATGCTATTGAAACGTACTGAATGCAAACTTTAACATAAAATGTCATCACTATATAACCAACAGATTTACCCACATGCACAGCAAAATAAATTCTCCTTGGTTGTCAGTAATTTAGCCTTCACACATAGATTTACTGTTCAAAAAATCATTATGATTGCTGTAACTGCCATCAGATTCCAGCATTGACCTTGAAAAGACCTTCACCGTACAACAGCTGTCTTTTAGTAGCACGTGGTCTTCGAGTCAAATACGGCTCACTACACTGGCATTAGAGTTCACGATACATAATGTTAGAAAAAGTTGCAGCGCTATTGGTAGATATGGCGAAATTTCGTGAATTCATTGACCTGCATGTTAGAATCAAATATCTTATGCATACTCAAGTCCCGACCATTTGTCCGCTAGCTGCTACTCAGACAAACAGCAGACAATGAACGAATAGACAGGGCTTGAGTATGCATGGGATATTTGATTCTAACGTGCAGGTCATTGAATTCGCGAAATTTCACCATCTGTAGCTATTGGGTTCCGTGAAAGTATTGACAATAAAATATGCAAATATCACAATTACAGACACTGCTGCAATAACATCATTTCAATTTACAGATTATTTGTGTTAAGTATACAACTGAAATGTTGTGGTTTGTGGGGTCCTGACCCCTGTGTCAACAGTCCCCCCTTCCCCCACCCGGTCTGGATTCACCCTTGCCTCGAACACTCAAAATACCTCCACCCAGAAATTCTCCTTGTTTTGATAGTAAAATTCATCAACAGTAAAAATAGCTGACTATTTTAAATTAACTTTCCAGATATGTGAATGCATGTGGCTGAAGGAATCAGTCGAGGCCAACAATTCATTTGTTCGCTATTCACGCAGGCATTCTCTGCTTGGAGCTCGACTGCTGAGTGAAATAAACGAAGAGCTTGGCACGAACCTGACCTTCACCGAGCTGTTTTCACACCCTACAGTGTCGGCCATGGCAAGTCTTCTGGAAGATCCCACAAGACAAGGTTATCAGGCGAACACACTCGATCTCAAAGCAGAGGTGGACAGACACGATCAAGTGAAGTCCATGTAAGTATTACGTATATATAAGCCGTTCAAGATAAAGTAAGCACTACATAAAATTTTCATTAAGCCGTTTTGCAGTCATCTTTACTACTTTTAGTATGAAATTCCCATGTAACTAAGAACCAGCGTAAATGTTTCAACACTCTCAAAAGTTTACATGTATAGGTCCAATGAAACATGTTTTTAACTAAGTACAAGTCATGCTGAGTGCTTAGTTTGTAGTGAACAGCCTATATTTATCTCCATGATCAGGCCCCAGGGGACGTAATCACTTGGGATCTCACCGAGATATGGTTTGTTTTGTTGACATGCATTGTGACTAGTTTTACTGTAATGATTTTTTTTGCTATTGTAGTTTTCGTATACTGTTATGCAAAATCCAAATTTTCACAAAATGGTTTTATACGTAAAAAACTGATTTAACGAAATCAAATAATTCACACTGAAGAACAATATCACGGGCTACGTCAAGACCTGAAGACACGTATAAAACCGTATTGAATTATTTGTAATAAAAAAACTTAATTTTAAATGAAAAATTGCCACTGGCAGAGTTCCGCGGGCCCATATACAAGTAGGGCAAGTCTTCAACCATTGTACGTATTAAGGGGGCCGCATACCTCGCCCTTAGTGTCTTCGTAAACAGTTTTTTACTATCTAATCCACTTGCGCCCATTGTGCCAACGTACGAAAAGAAAACACACTTCGGGCAAGGTCGGAAGGTCATTGTTTAAACACCATTCTCATTACAAACACTGTTTCTAAGCTCTGCAACATATCTATTAACGGCCGTTTCAGATTTCCGTACTTCAAAATGTAATAACCGGATGTAGGCTGCAATACATAAATTCAGATTGAGACCTGCACTGAACTTTGCTACAGACATTCCACCAGTAAAATTATACGGCCACCGCTTAGTGTCCAACAGTAAAATGGCTCAGCGGGAATCCTTCACGCTAGCTCAGCGCTTGTCTCGTTGAGGCGACGCGGCTTTTGATGCACGCTTTAAGGGCTACCTTAGAGCATCGTCGCTTTTTGAACCTCTAACTCGCGGGCAGAAGAAACAATTCCTGAATTTGTCTGGAGAAATTTCGGAAAACCCTAGCTAACGAAAATCGGGATGACCGTACAGACAAGGACAGATCTAGGCCTTCCTTAGCCCGGGGCAAGAACTGTGATTTGCTCCCCCCACCACCCCTTCCTCTTTCCCTTTTTCCAGCAGTCCAATTAACCCAACAGTCATAAACGTATCTCACATACGTTGTTTTGCGCTCACCTAAACGATAGTATAACATTTTAGTAGAAATACACCAAACCTGTACTTACTAACTACCATTAGTGGTATTAAGTGTGCGTTCAGCGTTCTGACTATAAGTTACATACTGTATTTAAAACATTATATGGTATCTAAGGTTAATAAAAATACAAAACTAGTGAAAGTCTAAATATTGGTAGATATTGTATCATTTTTACGCTCATTTACATTTCATTTCCCTCTTACCCGGCGCCCGGGGCTATATCTTAGTCGTCTGTGCCCGGGGCAGTCTGCCGCCTTCCCCCCCCCCCCCCCCCCCCCCCCCCCCCCCCCCCCGCACCACCCTCAGATCCGCCCTTGCGTACAGATGAACCTGGGTCCTTCCAAATGCGAGGCGAATGTTTTATCACTACTTCAACACGCTCTGCATTGCGCCACCTGTAAATACAGGTGTTGAAAATGCTTAAGTTGGCAGGACTGAGGGTGTCAGGTAGCAATGCTGTGGGTCTTTGTGCTTCCCCTACATCTGCAGTCTGTGAACACTTGTGTCAGGGATGTCCATGGCCAGTGAGTGCGAGGCAGAGACTTGGTTGTTCGCGATGGCGTGGGCTGCGTTTTGGTGGGATCTTGTTTATATATGACTACTCAGCTAAATATGGCTGAGGCGAACCATTTAGTTCCTACGAATTATTACGAAGAGGAACATAGCACCTCTGTGAGCCTGATTGTTTTTTTTTTTTTTGCGTTTCGTGTGACGCACTATCGCACGCTGCACATCCGGTATGCAGAAGGGCTCGGGCTGTGTGCTCATAGGAACGTTAAATGACCTCTTCCACGCTAACTACACAACAGGCAAGCGGCTTGACTGAGGGATTGCCAGGCAGCCGTACTCTACGAAGAAGGTCCTTCCCAACATGCGAACAACTGCAGTGGCGGACTGAAGGTCAAGGTCAGGCCAGGATGGCAGGTAGGTGCAAGGTAAAGCTAGGTACACACTATCCTTAACTCTATACCGGTACTCAATTACTTGCTTAATTCTGTTCATAAATTTCGATTGAGATTTTATACCAGAATTGTGTTGCAAAACTTCGGTGTTGTGTACACACTATTTTTGTTTACTAACATATATAGGTACGTTAAGAAGAAAAATATGTTTGTGATGTTGGTTGCTATATTCCATAAATTGTAATTGTAAAATTCCCTAAAACTGTTTCATAATACAAGACATACCTGTAATTGCCAATTAAGTGAAACAAACTTGTATTATTTAGGTTTTGAAAACTCCGATGGTCGTTTGTTCAGTAGGAAACAAGAATTTTATTTCTACTCAGATCATATTGGCAACCCTACTTGTGTACTTCGCGCGGTGTTTGAAACTGTGCACTGCGCATGCGCCTAAACATACACTACGATAAAAAATAGGACGGGCTCTATTTGTGAATTTAGGTATGGAATTCTGTCTGGGACTAGCGTAGTTGCGGTACACACTAGCGCAGTGCTACTTGCACTGAATTAGCTACGGAATTCGGTGGTGAATTATGGATAGTGTGTACCGGGCTTAAGAAGTGACGGTAGCCAGCGATTTTGCGACGGTGAAAAGACACATGGAGCATTATTGTCATAGATAAGGCCACGATTTTCTAGCTTAAATATTTTTGCCCCACTTTGTTTCAGTGTCTCACGTGCACATCGGCAGCTGTGATTCATTGTTATTGGCAGTGTATTTTGTTCAGGCACGTTTCTCATTTGACTGCACCAATCAAAATAAGATATTTGATTTATTTAGTAGGTTGTTTGGGATAAAGTGAGCACTAAATTTTTATCCTTTTGAAAACAATCACCAGCCGATACTGCATATAATTCAACATTAAGGCAATGCTCTCATGTTTCTTCTGTTTAAGAAAAAAAATTTAATGCCCAAATGAGAGCAGATATAAAAAATCTGTTTGGCAGTTTTGTTTAAAATCATCTGCTCCATGTTGGCATATTTTTTCAAGGCATTAAATACTGTGGTTTTAATGGAATTCTGGTTCATTGCCTTTTTAGTTGAAACTGTATAATTTCTTATTTTGGAAAAAATAGATACCATAGCAAAAAACATTTTAAACAAAACTGCCAAACATATTTTGGCATTTCCTCTCTTTTAAGTTTAGAAAAACTACTATCGCAAAAACAGTAGAAAAAGTAAGAGAGCATACTTGTCCTTGACAATAGTCACCTTATGGTTGGCTATGAATTACCAAATATACTTCCATGTATTTTAATACTCTAATATAACAGTATTGAAATAAAATCAAGTAACATACGCATATTTGTGTTTTATATAATTAACAAACATTTTTATCAAACTACACATAAAGGTTCCTGTTGACTGCACAATTTATCTTACATGCGCAAACGTAAAGTGACATGTCCAAAGGGGTTGAACATTTCCCATCGTTAGTCGTTAGGTGTAAAGAGTCACAGATTGGCTGGAAATAGAAATTTGGCAGGGCTTTTGAGAGTTCACATTATCTTGAATGGCGTATAGCCTGTTTGTGGAATAAAGAGCGACATTGTTAGAGCCGGCTCAGCTAGTCTTACTTGTTTCCTGTGACTTACCAGTTAATTTTTAAAAGTAAAAGATTATGCTTAAATATTTTTGAAGAGACAACATTTTCTTAGTCAATGAGATCATTTTAGACCAACATGATTAAATATAAAATTGAATTTTTCTCATAAAAGTTATAAGTTTATGCAAATATGTGAACCAACTTTTGTCAGGAATTGATTTTTGAAAGACACCATGAGAGGGATAGATATTTTTTTCAACTGAATGCAGGGCCTCTTAGGGTGTGTGTATGTATGTACCTATGTATAAAAAATATATATATATATGTGTGTGTATATAAAGCCATTTAAAATGTTTTTGTTTTTCTTGTACATATTTTAGAAACTTAGTGAACAGCAGGGACAGATCTAGGCTTTCCTTTGCCTGGGGCAGGATTTGCTCCCCCCCTCCTTCGCCCATTGCTTTTTCAATCAGTCCGATCAACTTGATAGTAATAAACGTATCTTGCATACGTTGTTTTGTGCTTGCTTAAATAGCAGTATAAAATTATAGAGAACAAAAAAACATAAACTGTACTTACCAGTTATCATTAGCAGTGTTTTAAGTGTTCATTCTAATTATATATAATTACTGTATTTATGACAGTATATGGTGTTCAAGATTAATAATCATCCCCTTTGGGTGAAAAGGTCTGTGACACTCAACTAGGTATACAAAATAAAATTTGCAGCCTGACCCTTTCATTTAGTAAAATTTGTTCTGAGTTATTTTCTTAAATTATGATACGTATTTTTGTATTTCAGAGTGGAAGTTAAGTTGAGAGCATTCTGGAGGTCATTGCAAATACCACGTGGCAAATCTCTGCGGGACAAAATTTTCCTGACTGGGGCAACAGGTTTCTTTGGTGCGTTCATTCTTCGAGAGCTTCTTCTTTCCACAAAGGTTAGTTCTATTAATATTGCACATTTTGATTAGGCCTGCCAAGTTTTGCATGAGTGACTCAACTGCTCTGTTAAATATGGCAATAACTTGATCATGCCTTGGAATAATGGTACCTCATTATAGATTTATCTCTTGCATTCAGTATGCTGTTAGCAGAGTACCAATTTTTATTTTTTAGGCTTAAGTGGTTCTCAAAAATTGCTGTAAAAATTAAAAATATTTTGGTTTTGTAACTGTTATTCAGAAATCAGTCAGAATGTTTTTTGTCTAAATAGGTTCATACAATAACAGTTTAAAAATGCTACAGATCACTTCAAGCAAAGATCCCATGTTTTGTGTTAGTTCTCTATTGAACTATGCAGAGTTGCAAGTGAATAGTACAAGTAGGCCTACCTATTGATAATTTTTTTAAGTTTTGTCTCATCAAACAACTAATGTTCTGTTATCACACACTCTGTACTGCATTTCAAGGCTGCACACACAGGATGGGGAGGGAGCAAATGGGCCTGAGCCCCTCAAAATGTTTGAACCTACTTTAGATAGAATTGTGAAACTTGGTCCACAACGCCTTCCCTTACGAAAACTTCTTAAATAGCACCGTTTTGTACGTTTGAATCCTATTTTTCCCGAGGCACTGCCCTCGGACCTCGCACTTTATTGGAGGGATTGGTGTGACTGTATAACATTCCCAAATTTGGGACCACCCAACATATTCAATTGGTGTACTAGAAAGTCATGTTTACTCTAGTTACTATCACTAATAATGTTATCTAGTAATAATGTCATCAAAATGTAAACTTATGCAATTCCTTTTTATGTTTAGGCCCATCTGAAAAAAAAAAAAAAAAAATCTGTGTGTGGCTGCTGCTTTCAGCAAGCATATAGCCAGCATTTTTCTTCAGAAGTTGCTGACTTATCAGATTATTTGTACCAATATTTTTGTCAAAAATCAACTAGAACAACTTACGGGACAAAAGTATGTGACGTCAGTAAAATTATATTTTTAATTAAATTCAAAGGTTGCCTACACTCTGTTATGTATAATTTTAGTAAAATTTGACAGCCACTTACGAGAAATAACTGTTGAAATTATATAAGGTATGACACAATGTAAGACAAAATTTACAGGAGATTTAGTGGATGGAAAATTTTTTAAAATATTTTTAATTTGTTCCCGAGAGCTAAAATCTCTATATTGGAACTGCACATAACAAGTGCAATGGCCTAGTACAAAAAAAAAAATAATAAAAAATATGATATCCATAAGATATGTCACATAATCAGAAGTAATTTACCAAAAATAATTAACACATTCACTCTTATAGTAAAACACACCCATCAATTTCATACTGAAGACAATAATATAAGTTAAACATTATTCTCACAACCTTACATTATAAGAAACAATCATAGTTATATTTTATAACTATGTTGACTGACAGCATCAAAAACATCCACAGAACCTAAAAAAATAGTGTTCTTAGAAATGTCAAATATTAATTAATTTATTCAAAGTAGATTAGGCTGCAACGTACATAAAACAAACTT
The DNA here is from genome assembly GCA_003012365.1 of Medauroidea extradentata. Taxonomy (NCBI): domain Eukaryota; kingdom Metazoa; phylum Arthropoda; class Insecta; order Phasmatodea; family Phasmatidae; genus Medauroidea; species Medauroidea extradentata. The sequence goes on from PNEQ01015918.1 coordinate 8,345, forward strand.
ATTGAAACATGAATGAATAAATCATTAAAGGTTGTTTTATGTCTCTTCGATAGTGAGGTCATTAGATATGGTTACATACAACCTTCTAGAAAGAGGAAATGGGCATGGCCTTTTTTTATGAAATCATCCAAGCATTTGCTGGAGTAATTTAAAAAAAACTGTAGGAAACACAGTCAGAGTGATCAGAGTCAGGAATTGAACCTGGAACCTCACGAATGTGAGTTTAACATGTTACTGATGCTGCACCTTGCTTGATTTGGAACCCAAAACTAGATGAAGTATTTGAGGTGCAGTAAACTAATGAATTAGATATTGTGCGACGAGGAAGAAGATCATGTGTCAACCCATGCTGCTTCTCACATGTTTCAAAGAGCTAAAGAAGATAGGGAGAGGAAAAAATCAAATTATTCAATTGAATACCGTATTGTTTGAATTCAACATTTCTAAACACACAAAATTTTATGTAGTACCAACTTGCCCACTCATACACTCATGTTTGCACACACGCAAACACACACATGAATAAAAGAAAAAAAATGGCTGTAATTTTAAGACTGAAATGTAACAGTATTAAAAATATGTAAGTTATTACAAACGGATTGAGAGTCAGTGTGATGAGGAATAGTGGCAATTTGAATCGCGCAATACAAATACTTGGCTAACAGCTGCTGTACAGTTCGTAAATACATATGTATGGCAATTTGATAAGTATATATGTAGTGAATTAAAAAAAAAAAAAATGTATGTCTATGTATGCTGGTAATCATAAATCACACATTGAAAACGTTACACAATACTGATAACCATAAAATGACGATTTTTTTTGGCAGGCAACAGTCTTCTGTTTAGTAAGGGAAGCTCTCAGCTGTACACTGCTAGACAGAATTAAAACCACTTTTAACGAGTATGGTATACTAGGGGCTGATGACAATTCTTTGAAAATTGAAGAGTGTCTGGAGCAGCGAGTAATTCTTATAAAAGGTACGTGAGATTCATAATAAATTCACTAGGGTCGTACAGGGCCACTGAAAGGATTTCCGGACCCCTGTGTGTAAGTCTATAGAGCCCCATACCATCCTAATTTTTTTTTTTGCATTTTTTCCAGTGTAAACTGAATATAACATTTATTTTGCTGCTAAATAAAGCAGAAAGCTACAAAATGTGACATGAGACATATTATGTATGGGAAAAATAATTTTTCTAAAAGTTTTATTTAATTATTTCTCAGTTTACTGCCCCTCATGCGCTCAGGCCCCTGGGAATGTGCCCTTTTGTCCCCCTCTCTCGGCGGCCCTGGGGTCGTACATTAACAAACATCAAGTAAAATTTACCATTACAAAATTTTGTTTCAGGAATAAAACTGTATTGCTAAAGTTATCCTCAGCTGACTGTAAAATCTCAGAGTTATTCCTTTTAGTCTTTGGTAATGCATTTATATGTCATATCGCCGAAAGAATTTTACTATAAATATTTTATTTTAATAGAAAGCAAAATTGTGTGTCCTCTGTGATGTAATGGTATTTAGCCAATTCTTCATGTAAAACTTGATCATTTTGGGATACAACATACTGATATTTTATGGGCACTTAGCTTGTTATCAGATGGGAGTCAAAAATTTATTTTAAAAAAATTGTCATCACGTTATGTGCTGCATGGGAACAACTGATGTTTATAGGTGATATCTCCCTGTTGAACTTGGGTATGAAGGAAGATGACTATGTGTACCTATCATATGAGGTGGATACAATCATCCATGCGGCGGCTGCAGTAAACCTTGTTTACCCGTATGACGGCTTGCACAGCGCCAATGTGGTCGGGACTCAGAACATCATCACATTTGCTGTCGAGAACAAAATCAAACCCCTCCATCATATCAGGTGGGATGCTTTTCACAGAAACTAATATGTAGTGGCAACTGGCTTCCAGTATGAATAAGATTATGTCTGAGATTGGTCAGATCTGGTCCACATCTGGACAGGTATATGTACAATATAGCTGACCAGTTCCTGGGGGCTTGTGCTCAAGTTTTCAGTCGCATGCAAATTGTAAACCGAGTGGTCGTTTTCAAGACACGGAGATTGTTTTATCGTTCGGCAATACATTCTTTAAGCTAACATCAAAAAATAGTTTCTCCATGTCCTATAAAACACCAATCTGCTTCCAAATCACATGCGACTGAAAGCTCCAGCTATGGCCGCCTGATGCCAGATGTGGCACAGACATTATTTTTCATATGGGTTAAACCCATTGATTTTGTTATAAATATTTACTGCGGTGAAACAGGTTAAGTGTAAGTAGAGGAGTTGATAAAATATAGGTTGGTGTGAAAATAATATAAGATTGTTCAGAAATAAATTCATACTGGTCTTCTTTGTCAGCTTTCTAGATCCTCACCATAGCAGCTTCAAGACTTTCCAGATAACAATTTGGAAAGAAAGTCGGCTATAAAATGTTGGATTTACACTTATTAATTTAAATTGAATTGTTCAAAGAAACTGTGTCTTTTTTTTATAAGCAGCAAAATTGTAGCATAGCAGTCACTTTAATACAGTAAAAAATGTTGGGGTTGCAACTATCCCACAGAGAGATTTGAAGACTGCTAGTTTGATGTATTATAAAGAGTGGACAGGTGAGGTCCTAAATAATGTTACTTGTTTTAGTTATAGTAAACCTATGTGCCTCAACACAAGAGGAGCGGAGATTGGTGTGGTTGTCCCTGCGATCATGCTTAATGGCAGTGGTACATATGTGTTCCAGGATAATTGTGAGATCGATATAATTTCATATAAATAACAAAGCTGTTGATAAATTCATTGCTTTGATTTTCTTCCCTCCAGCGGGTTATACAAGCATAGCAGAGTGCAGGCAGGGTATTCACTGTCAAAGTTAAAGTAGGATTATAGGTAGGGCTAGAAAAAATTCGCGAGTTCAATAACTTACATGCTAGAATCCAATGTCTTGTGCATACTCAAGCCCTGTCTATTCGCTCATTGTCTGCTGTCTCAGTGAGTAGCAGGTAATAGACAAATGGCAGGACTTCAGTATACACATGATAATGTATTCTAGCATGTTGGTCGTTGAACTCGCGAAATATTCATAGCCTTAATTATAGGCTTCTCCTGTGATGAAAGGGGAAGGGTAAATTACAATATGCGAAGGGACAGGAAAAAGTGAATTCAGTAAACTTGATCCTCCATAGTTTCATTCTATTTATCTAACCATTGTATAATTTCACTCACCAGTCCCTCTAAAATATCAGTCTCAGCTGTAAATACAGTAAATACTGGCTATACAGCGACCCGGTCATGCCCAGAATACTTCAAAACTGCTTTATTGCTGGTCTGAATCACCACGTCTTCCAGTACGAGCGTTGAAATGGGCTTGTAGTGTAATACATTTTAAATCTGCTCTCACCACCGTGTCTGCTAGTGTTGCCTGGAGCCGTGAATGTGTTGCAGTACAGATGCGGTTTTCCCGCACCAGATGTGTGGCTGCAGCGAAGATGAAGACATGTGGACACATGCTGAGAAGCTGAGCAGCGGTTACGCACAGTCCAAATGGGTTTCAGAACAGCTGGTCCTTCGTGCTAAGACAAAGGGTCTTCCTGTTGCTATCTACAGGTATTTTGGATAGTGTGTATTTTGGATAGTGTGATTATGTAAGTAGAGGATGTGACAAAATTACTGGATTTGAAGATAGAAATGTTTTCATTCAATAAGATATTGCTTTACTCATAAAACTCAGCACATTTAAGCCAGAAACATTTTTATAGAACCTACAGGTTGCATATTAAATGAATGAAGGGTTTATATAAGCAGTTATGCTCAGTCACTTTCTGTATGAAACTTTATTGCTCAAATGACTAAAAGCATTTTTTTTTTCAAGCTATTGATACTGTATTTGTACTAGATATGGTTTGTTTTGTATACATACACTATGGCTATATTTTTCTGAAATGAAAACATTTTACCTTTTGTAGCTCATCAAGGTCTAAATTTGCATAAGACAGTTTTATGATTCAAAAGAAAACCACTTCCCAAACAGAAAAAATTCACACTGAATAATTAAGACGTAGGCTATAAGGTCTACTGTAATGGTAATTAATAATAACGCACAATGATTCAATCGGATTCCTTTATTCTGCCTACATGCTCTTACAGCCATCCATGATTGCCGACGACACTTCCGTTCCTGCCAACTTCCACATATCACAATTACCAACTTACTCTCATGACATCTTCCTTTTTTAATAACACGTCAGCTGGGGTTTCTCAGCGTGCTCCCATGCATTCATCTCCCTCCCCCATAGTGTTTGTTCTCATTAACAGTCAAATCAGTGTCAAAGCAGAGCAACCCCGTGTGTCAGTGTGCCTCGTGGCAGTGTTCAGCATCCCCCCCCCCCAGCATTCAAATCGCCGCCGCACACATGACAACAAGAGGGGTGCCACCCCCGCCAACCAAACAACGACAAACTGCCCAGCAACCAACATTCAACGCATGTTCCATTAACTTAATTCACTAACAAGGACATAACTAAGACATATTCTAAGCCCAGACAGACATGCAAATTTTATACCATCATTATGTAATTCAATTATGCTTAAGTGGTCACGTCTTATTATTATGTTGTTGGCCGTTACAATAAGTGATGTGTTTACCATGTTATTTAATAAGGTTTTTGTATTCATTCTTCATCCTATTTAAATTGACACACAGTTGTCATAAGGGTTTCATTTGTATTCATCCCACATCAGTTAGGCATCTGAATAACGGGACCGGCGAGCTAGTAGCGTCCCCAGCGCCATTTTTTGTCGACAGAGTTGATCACCAAACGGCCGCGTGGTAGGACGTACGTCCCGGAGAGAGCCTTCAGCGTTAGTTTTCAACAGACTTGTTAAGTCTGTGTTTTAATTTAATCATCATCAGT